>VDFB02026557.1:0-23913 GCA_007258455.2 Sequoia sempervirens | reverse complement strand
AGGGGAAATTCAAAGTCTACGACTGCTATCCGCAGCTGCAGCTGAAAGAGAAGTCTCATTTCAGGAGAGCTCATGATGCATTTTTGATGTATATCACCCGGCTTCTTCAGGGCAGAACGCACCAAAGACTCTCACACGAAGCCAAAAGCCTAATCAGTCGGTATGGATTCTAGTTCATTCAGTATCCTAAGTTCACCTACATCAGAATCCAAGGATTCTCTGGAAATCCTTATAGGCTGCCTGTCTATCCGACTAACAGGATGGTATTGCTAGAAGTGTTGAGGCAATCAGAAACGTATCAGAACATTCAAAGACCAAAGCAGAAAGCTGCTGTCACCTTCCCCTTTTTCATCGGCAACATGGAGGAGTCATGCCCGACAGCACAAGCGGTAGAGGTTGCTCAACTGGAGATTCAACAATATCCATTCATATCATATAAATCCAGGAACAACTTTGATCCGCTTCATCACATCAAAACAGTGGATGGAGAAAGATACAAACATCGGGTTGACCTAGAGGACTTTTGGGCTAACACAGCCGATGAATATGACGTAAGGAGAAGGTTATGGTCAAGGTTGCCATTAAGCATGATAAGGGCGATAGAGCTCTTCAAATTACCTGACCAACTGCAAGATGATGGAATATACGTGCAGCCAGGCTTCAAGGAGAATGAGCCGCTTCCTCCTATAAAATGGTTCGAGCCTGAGATGGCTGATCTAGCCACTTTGATGTGCCCTGTTTTCAAGTAATCTCAGTGGTGGATAGATCGGCAGGTGGAAGTCTTAAAACAGAGAAATGTGCAATTTACCTACGAGTTGATGGGTGATACCGAGTCATGTTCTTCAAACGCCGGTACATCTCATGCGGATGGACAAGCAGATGCTGCCAACTCCAAGAAGAGGAAAGAAGCCGATAAATCTGCAATACAAGACAAGGGTAAAGAGATAGACGAAGGGCCTTCTCGGAAGAAACACAAGTCTAAACCTCTTCAGTCGGCCACTTCCAGGAACATAGAAGAAATGCTTGCCTTGGATAGAGAATCTTTGGAGAATGCTAGGATCCCTTCTCTAGTTGAAAATGTAGAGCCAATCCAAATAGAGGATGATGATCAACCTTCTCCAGCAAGCACAGAAATCCTGGAATTGGATAATGATACAGACATCATAGATGGAGAATTCGAGGAAGGAATGATTTCCGCCCTCAAAGGCATTCAAGAGGACCCATCCGTCCAGGAAATCCAGGATATGCAGTTGGTCCAAGAAATTCAAAGTATGCCAGAAATTCAGGAAGAACAGGAAGTACAGGACATGCAGGACATCCAAGATCAACAGGACGAAATTGAACAGCCAACAATACCAGAGTGGCTGAGGGAAAGATTGAAAAGAAAAGCGCCAGTGGAGGTCCCTGAGGAGGACAATGACACATATTTTCTTGCCAGATTAGAGCAAACTTCCCCAAGGAAGAAGGCCAAGAAGTTCTCTACCATCCAGAGAGATGAAGTTGGAAATCGCACGGTGCAAATTGTAGTGCCTACAGCCGACAAGTTTCAAGACGAGATTGCTCCTGAGGAATATGCTATCACGACTGTCGACATGGGTCCGGCATCTAAAGGGCAGGAAGTTGAGGACTTGGATAATTCCGTGGCCACCATCAAGGCCAGATTAGAAAAAGAGGTTGCCAAGAAGAAAGAGTATAAGAAAGAAATTCAGCACCTAAAGGACTACATCCAGCACTTGACCAAGCCACTGAACGAAGGTGAACAAGTGGCACCTTTACCTCCAAATGCTTCACAAGAACCAAGTGAAAACTTTGAAGAAGAGCTAACAACGGCAAGGGAGGCGAGAGACTGGATGGTTGGAAAGAAAGAAGAGGCGTTGGTATTTGCAGAAAAGTTGGCACAAGTGAATGAGCAGGCTTCCTTTATGCTTTCACGAGTTGTAGATCTTGCAGAGTCATGGAGTAGTCTCGAAGATACTCGAAGTAGGATCATCCCATGCATTCGAGAACTAAGGGGCATCTCAAAGCAAAGATTGGTTGAGGACAAGGTTATTGAAGCTGGAGCGGCGTATGACTTCAATGGATGGTATTACGCTTTGATCTCAAGGAAAGGAGTTCTCGAAAAGGTGAAGCAGGATGGTGGTAGAGTTGAAGAACAAGTAAAAGAAATTCAAAGTAAAATTTATGAAATGGCTGCAGATATGCTAGATAAGGATGTTGTCAGAAAGAAACACTTGCGGCCAAGGATTCTGAAAGAGCAAGTACAGAAGATTTTCTCCACCACCGGGCCAATCATGAAGGAAGGCTTCACCAAAGTGTTCGATTTCATGGCCATCAGAAGTTCTTTCTTGCTGCAAGAACCAGCATGGGCTACTATTTTTGCAGAGTGTGCCGAGAACTTGGATTTGCTGGAGTACAACATCAGTGTGTTGTCTGACATTGCCATGGAGGAGGTCAACCGGATAGTGTCTAGGTTCGCCGAACGTGAGGCTGCACAAGTGGATAAGGATGCCACTCCAGTTGTCTAGTGTTCTCTTCACTTAACTAGTTGTGGTTTTGAAAACCCTAATTAGGGTTTAGTTATGTTTAATCTGGGCCATTGATCTTGAATCAATCTCAGTCGTTCTTTGTAATTTGAAAAACTATATAAACCCCCCCTCACTCTCTCATTATTCATTAGAAGGTAGAGATATAGATGATAGATTAGAGGAGATTAAGAGTTAGAGCAGATTTGAGATAGTTAGATTGTAGAAATAAAGAGAGAGTTCTTATGAGATTGTTGTGAAAACACTACTTTGATAATGAAGTTCAAATGCATGAGGTGCTTTGAGTACTTGATTGTTGAATAGTTGCATGGTCGCATATTTTCTCTCTCTTAGTGAATTTGAATTAAAATGTATGTTAGAAGAATGATTGATTGATAACGGAGATTGGTGAAACCGAGCTCATACTTTCTTTGGGTGGATGATTTCACTCAATGTGCAAAGTTAGACTAAGCTTTACTGTGGATGCTTAACTTCTGTTTTAATAATTGTTGTTCGATCTGATGGCAATTATTCATCACGTGAAAATCACAAGCACATTCCTAGAAGATTGCACTTGCTCTGTGTAGTTGTCGTTGAACGTGGCCAAATAGAGTATTGTTTATTTGGTTTCACTTAGTCTTCGTCTTCTCTTGATTTCTTAGGAGTAGTATAGGATCTCTAAACCCTAAATCTTTTTTCACTTTTTTTTATAAAATCAAAAAAACCAAAATGGTACTGTATTTATGTCTCTGCTTTTCCGAATAACTTACAAAATCTTAATTGTGCCCACAGCAAATCAAATCCATACCACAGAGCCTATCCGCGTTCATCTTAAACATTGGAATTACCCTATGACCTCACTTGCAATCTTAGCATAGGAAGTAGTTTTTCAAGAGAGAATAGAGCGTCTGTGACACTTTGTTCCAAAATGTTTGTTGTGTCATAAAACACGCACCAACATTGTTCTGGCGCTAGAAGGAGGGCCTTTGTAAACAACAGTGAGTTACTCTCAAAGTGAGCATGATGTAGTATGGTGTTACCACATGAGTTTCCTTTTGATGTACCTGTCGAGTAACCAGATCAACCACCAACCGACATTATTGATCAGTTGTACACACTAGCTTGGAAGTCACAGACAGATCGAGCTGAGTTTAGACAAACAAGTTGCGTCCTTGCTAGGGAAGAAGAAAAAGGAAAAAGGTTCGAAGAAGCAATCAAGAAAGATCTGATAAGGCAGAAGATAGATCGCCTGAAAGAAAAGTTCGACGAAATAGAAAGATCATTTGCCGCAAGTTCGTCTTCCAATTCAAGTTTGAGTAATAGAATGAAGAATGGGACTCCCAGCCAACGTTCCTAATCCGAACCAGGATCCCCAACCAGTATTGCAGCCGAATTTGGGTTTTCATGACGAACAAGAAGACATTATCACTGAGTTGTTCAGCCTTGCGTGGAAAATAAGAAGAAGTGCTCCTGATTGGTTTCGCATGCAATTTATCCTTGAAGAAGAAGAAGAAAGAGCATGACGAATTGAATTCAACGTTCAAAGAGACCTTCTTGTTGAAAGATTTGAAGCTCTTGAATGAGAGCACAACCAACAAGCCAACTGACAAGTGAATCAACAAGCTCAAGAAGCAGCTCCGACACCAGCAGATCCTGCACCACCTAGACAAGCTTAAAGTAGAATACACTGGATCGAATTGGTTCTTTTTCAGCAGAGAAGTTTCGGAGAGTCACCAGATCCACTCCCAGTTCTTTCAAGGAATTTTTTGAGCTATCTCCTCACAGAAATAGACAGAGAAAAGTACTACAGGAAGCATCATCAAGTACACAAGTACCGAGCGAAGAAGATTCTTTTTGTCTTTTCCAAAATTCACCAAGTACCAATCAACTAGATTGTCAACAAGTTATAGTGGCTGCGCAGCCAGTTCCACCAATTCAACCAGTTCAACCAGTTCAACCAAACCAACCGAACGCTCCAATGGCGTGGCGTCCAGCTGATGCATCACCTATGACGTTTGTTGTTTACCATGATCTACCCAAGAATCCGGAACATTTTTGTTCCAATTTCAATAGTGGTGACCTGAACCACACTACAGACGAGCATGTTAAGCTGTTTGAAGATCTTCTTCAAAACTGAGACATTCAAGAAGAAGATGTTGCCTGCAGATTGTTCCCTTACACATTTGATGAGGAAGAATCTTACTGGTATATCCATTTGCCAGCTAATTCCATTCGCACATGGCAACAAATGAAGACCGCTTTCCTAGAAAAGTTCAGGCCACCCATTGCTCCATCTAATTTGTATAGGCAATTTGTGGAGATCAAAAGGCAGGAACATGAGCCGATCAGCACATTCAATAACAGATTCCACAAGGCTTATACCCGTCTAAGAGATCCCTATTTGCTGGACAATGCAGCAACATTGCCGATTTATTATGAAGCCTTAGATCGTCTTACTGCCATGTTCGTGAAGTCGACAAATCCGCTCCCAGCAGATTTGAAAGGAGCGTATGCTGCAGCGATCACGGCCAGCACTGGTCTCAGAATAGGTTTGGCCCTAGGTCCACTCCACTATTTAGGAAATGCAGCCTCTCAAAATCAAATTCAGGATATTAATCGAGCATTGGCCCACCAGACACCCATGATGAATCCAGTCCCAAGTAATCAAATGGTCCTCCACCCAAGGATGCCCGTGTCTCAAGTGCCACCAACACAGCCAATATATCTCCAAAATGTGACAACTTCCACGCGAACTCAGGAAGAAAAAGATGAAATGAGGGAGCTGATCGAACAAGTCAAAAGGCTGTCAACTGAAGTCACCTATCTAAAAGGACAGACTAGCCAAATGCAAAATTTTCAAAAGAACTATCAGCCAGCTCAAGGAAATTACCAAGGGCAGGGTCATTCAGGATATCAAAGAGACACTCAAAATTACCAACGAGACACTCAAAATTTTCAAGGAAATAATCAAGGCTTTCGGAACAATAACCCAGGCTTTCAAAGGAAGACGTGGAACACTGGACCCAATAATGGAAATGTGCCATCACCTTTAGACAATATGCCTCCTGAAAATCACCCTGCCGACAAGGTATTCTTAGCTGAAGCAGCTTTATCAGGGTGGTGCAGACTACACAACACATATCAGCATTCTGAGTTACATTGTCACGAGTTTCAAGTAGCAGCAGACATTTTTAAAAGTGAGAAGAGAAATTCAGAAAATCCTCTGGTAACTGGATATGAAATAGTTCCTACGCCTAGATATGATCAAACCCTGGTAATTGAAAGCACTCAGTATCTACCTCAAGAATACCTGCAATATCAACACAGTCAAAGATTTCCACCCGCATCAACTAACGGACCTGTGGAGATGCCACCCACTGTCTACTCATACTCAGTTACTGAAGGACCTGTAGAAGACACGGCCAATTATTACTTCCCGCCATTGAATAACAGCGTATTGGTCGAAGGCGTTAAAGAAATCCAAGCATTCCAACAGACAAGAAACAATCCACCAAAGGTTTACTATCAGAAAAATCAAGAGCCTTTGACCTCATCAGTTCCTCCGCATAATTTCCAAGTGCTGCCACATCCAAATGCAAGCAATAACCCACCTCTTCCGAGAGACGCGCCACAATATAGGCAGGGAGATACTGCTAGTAGTAATGCTAGTAACCCTACCCCTCCTAAGGATGAATTAAGAAGATTGAGTCAATATGTTACAGAAGAAGTAAAGAAAATCAAGGTAAGTGTGTCCTTGTTTGAATTAATGAAGGTTCCAGAGATAAGGAATACGTTCCTAGATAGCTTGAAGGACACAACGCAAGATTCAGTCAACAAGACTGTCCATTCCACAACCAATGTGAACGTCGTCCAAAATGAACAATTCCAATCTACCCAAGAAGGACATCAGAGTTCTAAAGGAGCTCGAGGTATGTATGAAGTAAAAGAAGGCATAGAGATGCCTGGTTAGAAGATGGATAGACCTGAACAAGTTTGTTTAAAAGAGAGCAAGACGGAGAATCCGGCAAGAGGAGTGGAGACTCCACATGTTGAGAAGAACACTAGAGTTAGAGCTAAGGAGACGGAATCCGGCGCGCAAAAGGGAAGTCCCGTGATATTCTATTAGGGAAAAGATGAGCCAGCTCCTTTCCTCATCTCACTCCGGATTTTCAACAAACTCCTACACAATTGTCTAATTGATTCAGGAGCATCAAGCAACGTAATGCCATTAGCAATTTTCCGCAGATTGGGTCTGACACCCATAAGAACAAACAAGAAAGTAACGCAATTAGATAAGACAGAAGTCCCAGTCATAGGAGAATTGAACAACATACATATGCAATTATCAACTGATCCAAGGATTCAGCAGTTCATTGACATTTCTGTAGTTGATATTCCTGATGGATATGGTATGGTTTTAGGAAGAGACTGGACTCACAGACTGAATGGTTACTTCGCCACTAACTTTTCACATATGTGGTTGCCTTGGAAGGGTATTCCCAACCAGATCCGAATTGAGAGTATGCCTAGACTTAGACTAATGATCACTGAGAATGGAGGAAACACTGAAATTCTATTTTGTGAAATAGATTTGGGCCAGTACATTCCACAGGCACCAGAAGTTTTGATGTTACAATGTTCAAATGATCAGGAGCAGTCACCGGAGATTGCAGATTCAACAGAAGTACCTACAGAAAGTGATGAAGAGCTATCACCAGATGAAGGTGAAAGCATGTTCGAGAATTTTAGAAGATTTGTACTCAAAAGTGCGAGGCAAGAAAGAGAATTGGGGAGTCATGCCTTTGTGCAGGACTTGTTGCTACCCAATTGGTGCCGTATCCATAACGCTTTCCATTCTGAATTCTCTTGCGCAATGTGCAAAATGGCCTTAGATCAAGTGCGCGCAAGAATTTCCCAAGTTTCAGAAGATGAATGCTTTGATTTGACAGTATCAGATGAAGAAAGAGATCTCTCATCAGAGGGAGAAAAGATTCAAGATATAAACCAGTTTCAAGAAGATCATTTTGCTCCAGAAATCCAGAATGAAGAAATTCCCACTCCCCATCAATTACCAAAACAAGAACAAGTTTGGACCTTGAGGTTCGATGGTTCAAAATCCAAGAAAGGCAACGGAGCTGGGTATGAGCTTATCAGTCCATCTGGAGAAACCTACCTGGCCGCCATGAGACTACAGTTCCCATGTACCAACAATGTTACAGAATATGAGTCATTAGTGCACGGATTGCTCCACGCAATTCGCAAGAAGGTTAAAGTGCTACATGTTTATGGTGATTCAGAAATTGTAGTAAGGCAAGTAAGAAAGAAGTACGCTTGCCATGACAAGAGGCTGAGAGGATACAGAAATCGTGTCTGGGATCTTATCGAAAGCTTCGACGCTTTCAACATCAAATTAGTGTATCGCTCTCAAAACAAAATTGCTAATTCCCTAGCCCAATCAGCAAGTTCCTTAGAGCCGCTTGAGATGGATGCAGTGAAGAAATTTACCGTAGAGATCACTTCAACACCATCAGTTCCAGCTAATATCACAAATTTTCAAGTGTTTGATGATGATAAGCACATCCTAGATTTTCTGACAAATTCAGATGTTTTCCTTACCCAAGTCATTGACGAAGAAGAAGACCAAGGGGAGAGTGAATTTGATACCGAAGGCATAATGAACCTAAAAACCAATAATATTCCCAAAGGGATGATCCAGTTAGAAAGAATCTTTGACCAGGATCAAATCAACGCTATCAAATACCAAAGGAGTGATGGAGCCCAACACGAAGCTGTCAACCTTGGAATGCAAGAGGAAATAAGAAATTTTCTCATCGGCAAAGTATGCACAGATGAAGAAAAGGAACAGATAGTCAAGAGTCTGAAGCAATTTAAAGACATTATCGCTTGGAGCTACGAGGGTCTGAAAACATATGACACCTCAATTATTACACATACTATCCCCCTCAAAGCTGGAAGTAAACCATTCAAGCAGCACCAAAGGCCCGTGAATCCTCTGCTAGAGCC
Organism: Sequoia sempervirens; assembly: GCA_007258455.2. Lineage (NCBI taxonomy): Eukaryota > Viridiplantae > Streptophyta > Pinopsida > Cupressales > Cupressaceae > Sequoia > Sequoia sempervirens. Next base: position 15,367 of record VDFB02026557.1, on the reverse strand, counting down.
CCTTATTTTCCAAGAAGTGAAGAAGCTACTCTCAGCAGGCATTATCTTTCCAGTACGCCACTCAACGTGGGTCGCCAATTTGGTACCTGTCCGCAAAAAGAATGGAGAGATAAGATTATGTGTTGACTTCAGAAACCTCAACAGAGCTTCAGAAAAAGATAATTATCCACTGCCTTCATTAGATGAAGTCATTCAAATTGTGAATGGATCCCAAATGATGTCATTCCTTGACGGATATTCTGGCTACAACCAAGTGCTTGTAGAACCAGAAGACAGGCTTAAAACGGCATTTACAACAAAGTGGGGCACATTTGCCTACAAAAGGATGCCATTTGGTCTGATCAATGACGGAGCTACCTTCCAAAGGGCTATGGATATTTCTTTCAAGGATCTCATAGGGAAGTGCATCATCGTCTATATGGACGACCTTACGGTGTTTTCAAAGAAAAGAGAGACTCATGTCAAAGATTTGATAAAGATATTTGAAAGATGCAGAAAATATGGAATATCCTTGAACCCGAAGAAATGTGTGTTCGGGGTAACCGAAGGAAAGCTGCTTGGCCATGTGATAACAGAAAAGGGTATTCTTATAGACCCTGATCGAGTAGAGGCTATTTCCATAATTGGTTTGCCCTCAAGTCAGAAAGAATTGAAGTCTTTCTTCGGAAAGATTAATTTTGTGAGAAAATTTTTAACAGGATTTGCTGAAATAGTCAGACCCTTGAATGAAATGCTTAAAAAAGATGCAAAGATAGAGTGGACAGAACCAACAAGAAAAGCTTTCGAAGAAATTAAACAAGCCATAGTTCACGCTCCTGTCTTGGTCAGTCCTGATTATACCAAGCCATTCTACCTTTATTCCTTTGCATCAGAGCATACATGTGCCGCGATGTTAACGCAAAGAACATAAGAGAAGGACAAACATCCTATTGCTTTCATGAGTGCACCTTTCAAGGATGCAGAGCTGAAGTACCTGAACGTTGAAAAGCAAGCATATGCCTTAGTTAAAGCAATAAAGAAATTTTGGCACTATGTATTGAGAAGTAAAGTTTTTTCCATCATCCCAGATGTGACCGTCAAAACCCTCCTAATGCAAAACGAATTAGGAGAAAGAAGGGGTAAATGGGTCACAATCATCCAGGAATATGATATTGAAATTCAACTGATGAAGATTGTCCGCGGCCAAGCTTTGACGCAAACCATTGCTACAGGACCTGGATTAGTGCAACATGTGTATGAATTACAAGAGGTGTCCCCTGATGAGTGGTATGACGATATCGTCTACTTCCTACTTAATCACAAATGCCCAAATCATTTAAAACTAGTGCAAAAGAGGGCCCTACGAATGAAGTGCCAAAGGTACATGTTGCAAGGGGTAGTGTTGTACAGGAGAAATCACGAAGGAGTTTTTCTAAGGTGCCTGGGAAAAGAAGAAGCTAAGCAGACAATAGAGCATTTCCATTCCAGATTCAGAACCGGACACGGAGGAGCACTTGCAACAGCACACCAAATTTTGATGGCCGGCTACTATTGGCCAACAGTATTTAAAGATGCATTTAATCATGTGAAGACTTGCCACACCTGTCAAATCACTGCAGCATGAGAAAGAAACCCAGCTATGCCACTGCAGCCTGTGATTGAAGTGCGACCTTTCGCAAAGTGGGGGCTCGACTTTATTAGTATGATTAATCCACCTTCCTCGGCACAACACAGGTATATCCTAACCGCAACTGACTATTGCACGCAGTGGTTAGAAGCTCAAGCTTTAAAATTTTGCACTTCTGATGTTGTAATTAATTTTTTAGAAGAGAATATTGTCACCAGGTTTGGATGTCCTCATGCTTTAGTGTGTGATAATGGTTCTGCATTTTCTTCATTAAGATTTTCTAACTGGGCTTTTGAGCATGGTGTCACTCTGAAGTTTTCATCAAATTACTATCCCCAGGGCAACGGATTAGCAGAATCCACCAACAAGAATTTATTGAACGTCATCAAGAAACTGCTTGACAAAAATCCAAGGGATTGGCACACACAATTGAGATTCGCCCTCTGGGTGGATAGAGTAAGAGTAAAGAGTTCCTTGGGTACATCACCCTACCACTTGGTTTATGGACAAGATCCAATATTTCCCATACAGTTGAGAATTCCAACCCTACAATTCATGCAAGAGTGTTTAGAAGAAGAAGAGAGGGTTAAAACCAGATTATCACAGTTACTTCTTTTGGAAGAGAAGAGAGATCAAGCCCTGGAGAAATTTGCTAAACATTAAGACATTGTTAAGAGATGGTTCGATAAACGAGCAAGAGTCAAAGCTTTTCGAATTTCCGATTCAGTCCTTTGTTGGGACAAAGCACACGAGAGAAGAGGAGACCACAACAAATTTGACAACCTATGGATGGGTCCCTTTCAAATTTCAGAAATTTTGGGAGACAATGCTTTTAAATTGAAGACACTGACCGGAGAAGAAGTTCCATTGCCCGTTAACGGGCAATTTCTAAAGCATTACTTCCAGTCCTAGACTCCCAGTGGGTTTTGCTTTGTACATAGCTAGATTAGATTTCTTTTCCTGTTTGGGTTTGTTTTTGCTTTCATTTTTTCCTGCTTTCTTAGATTAGTTTGCTTCGTTAGTTTGTTTACTTTCGTTTGCTTTCCCGTAGATTAGTTGTTTTGAATAAATCAAGGATCTCTATTTGCAAGAAGGTGAAGTATTCCAAACACACACTTGTCTTATTCCGCAAAATAATGTTAGATTATTCCGTTGATAAATACTCGTTAGGAATTCAGAATCCGAGATTGAATTCTTCTAGTTTAACTTTAGGTTAAGATTTGTACTTGGCTAGAAGGGGAATCGTATATTGTGTCTAGACACTGAGTATTGAAGATCATTATATTTTTTTACACATTTAACGATTTCTCTGAGTCATTATGGTCTCCTAGGAGAAGTCAGGGTTAGGCTAATCAAAAGTCTGGCTCCAGCGCCACTATAATACTCAAACCCATGTGAGCTTCATTGCTTACAAGCCAAAATGTGGAAAAATATGAAAAGAAAAGAATATCAAGAGAAAAGAAATATAAAAATGAAAAAATCAAAGCATTTGGCTTTTGGGCGTACAGACATCTCTACAAGCGTGCACTCAAATCAACCAATCATCAAAGGAGAAAAACAAGAAAATCAGAAGAAATTATAAATCGCTGGAAGTAGAGCAATCTCCGTGAGTTTATAGAAGATAACCTTGCCGGGGCTATAGACGCTCGCTGGCAGCAAGGCTCTATCCAAGGATGCTTTTGGAGTTAAGATAAATTACAAAGCCTGCCATGACATAACCGAAGAGTCATAATGATTTCATGAGATGGAATGAATGCATTTGCACACACTTGTGATTGAAAAGAAAAGTGTCTTGATTTAATCTAGGGTTTCTTTTCCTTCTGAGTACACCTGTTAACCTAGGGGTAAGTTAGTTGGATTTACTTAGAAATTCCAAATTCAGAATAGGTCTTTATCTTTAGAATGTTCTGGAACATTCCTCACGTGGAGTCGCCAGATGTTGTGACCTAATTCACACCTCGCCCCATTGCAAATGGGGACCCTTGTCGTTGGCCTTTTAGGGTTTTGCTTTCGCGTGCCTCGTTTTGTCTGCTCTCCGTTTGGGGGTTTTGAGTTTGAATTTTGAACGGTCGCCCGAGTCGAGTCAATGAATTTTAGCCTGGGTCACTGTATAAACGTCACCATCGTGCTTAGAAGGCCTGGGAGACGAAGATCGACTGTCGTTTCAGTCAATTCTGACACCTCCAAGTTTTTTAGGGTTTCTCACCCCGGGCCCCCTATTTTTTAGGACCTACTTTTTTGGCACTTTTGGGCAATTCTGGGATCCCTATTTTTTAGGGTCTATTTCTGGAAAGTTGCTATTTTGGAAAATTTCTATTTTTAGAAAGTTTCTATTTTTAGAAGGGTCACGAGTTTCAAAAATCCACTCAGAAGTTCGAAAAGATCAACGAAACTCTCAGAAAATTGATTCGAAGTTTTTTTGAAATTTTGGTAAAATTCTGGAAAATCACATAAAAAGTTCAAAAAAAAATCTGGAAAATTTGTTCAAAAATGGTGAGAAATTCTGGAAAATCAAAGAGAAATCTGGTAAAGAGCACAGAAAATGGTGGATAAGATGATCAATTCATCAACAAATTGGTTGAAAATTTAAAGAACCAGTCAAGAAATCTGAACATTCATGGAAAATCTGGAAATTCGTGAAGAATCTGAAGCATTCATGACGATCTGATCATGGTGAAGGTAGTTTATGACTAAGCAATCATGGAGGAGACTAAAAATTTGCCTAAGTATGGAGTTTACCAGCATGAAAATGGAGAAAATAAGTCAATGAAGCTTCAGCTGAGATGCTTATGGCAACAGATCTGAGCAAGTTCGCTCTAGACATAGGAAAAATGGCATAAAATCTAAGCAATGGCCAACAATGTGATGAAGTCCGCCTATGTCTAATGGCAATGAATCTGCTGAAGTCCGCCCCTGTCAAAGCATCAAATGGACAGACACAAGCTGAAGTCCGCCTTTGGAAAAGAGGGAAATGTCTAAGTTAAATGGTTAATGGCCAGACCATCAGCCCAGTCCGCCTTGAGATAAATGTCTAATGGCAAGCAAATGGAGCAAGTCCGCCCATGGCAAATGAGGAAATGGCCTAACAAATGATGAAGTCCGCCCATGGCAAATGAGGAAATGGCAGGGAAAACAATGAAGTCCGCCCAGCCATAAGCATTAAATGGCAAGAACATGCATCAAGTCCACCCTTAAGAAATATTGAAATGGCATCAAACATGGGAAAGTCCGCCCTTGTCATGGCCTAAGAAGTAACAAAGTCCGCCCTAAGTTGGAGTGAAGATGGCTTGACAAAGGCTGAAGTCCGCCTTAGTCAAAGAGGGAGTGGCAAACAAAGTAAGGAAGTCCGCCCTTAAAGTGGCAAGCCAAGTAGCTAAGTCCGCCCCTTGAGCAAAAGAGAAATTTGGCTAAGGCATAGCCAAGGAAGATTGAGTGGCATCAAAATGGACAAAGTCCGCCCAAGGTTAAAAGTAAAAATAGCAAGCCAAGCAACAAAGTCCGCCCCATGAAAGAAGAATTTGTCTAAGTTAAATGAAAGATGGCAAGGCTATAGAGGAAGTCCGCCCTCAACAAAGAAGTCAAGTGGCAATAAAATCAAGGAAGTCCGCCTTGGACAAGATGAAATGGCCATCTCAAAGCTAAAGTCCGCCATGTTTAGAGAGTGTAAAAAATTAAAATTTTCCTAAGTCCAAACCTTTGGAAATTTAAAATATGCATGGCACTTAGAAAATTCGCCCAAGTGTTTAGAGAAAATTTTCGCCATGGCTAGAAAATTTGTGAAAAAATCAAGCAAATGGCTAAATAAAATCGGACATGGCGAAAGAATTTTGGACAAGAGACAATTTATGGCTAGAGAAATGTCGGACGAGAAATATTTATGGTCAAATAAAATTGGACATGGCCAAATAATTTTGGAAAAATGATTAAAAATCATGGCCAAATGAAATTGGACGCTAGAGATTTTGGCAAGAAATGAAAAAATGGAAATTCATCTAAGGCATTGACAGAGAAAATTTCAAAAATCAAATGGCCAAGGGCAAAAAATTATTTGCCATAAAACGAATGGGTTGGAATGGACACATAAAATAATTATTTTAATTATTTTAATCATTTATTTTCCAACAACCAAAAAGGATAAGTCTTAAAAAAATCGAAATTGGAAAGAAAGATAAAGAGCTTTGTTAAACTAGAAATGAAATTAGAAACTTCCCCGGACGAGATTATTAAGGATAGAACTTGCCATCCTGAAGCAAAGTGAAAGATGAGTTCGAACTTGATTCAAAGGAAACATTGCAAATTTACTAAAATGATCGATCTTCTCACCTCTATAAGTGATTTCACCTCATCATTTGTGCAATCATTCGATTTTGAGGAGAAAGGTTGTGAGAAGAGACTTGCTTAAGGCAAAAGGTTGAAGAAATTTGCAACGAAGTGAAAGAAATATTTTTTATCAGCTTGCATCGTGACTGTGATCATTTCTCCGGAGGTCACAAGGCAGATTTGTTTTGTCCATTTCATTTTAGCATGATACTTCACCATTTATTTTCTTTCTAGCTTGTTTTTTTTTTTTGCGAAGTCTAATATGATTATCAGCTGGAATGTCTTTCAAACTGATATAAATGTCGAATTCTGATTATTTCTTTCTTCCTTCTCTTGCAGATCTATTTTTCGAAGCAGTCAAGATGAAATTTGCAAGCAAAGGTGTCCAAACACAATCAAAGATCAAGTCCAAGTGGGAGCACGTCGTTGACACTGATCTTGGCCACGTTCATCTCAAGGACTTCCGAAAGAGAATGTACGGGACTGATGGACGTCTGCCTACACCGATTGCCATGAGGATGATGCGCAATGGAATCGTCCATGCAGCTGGATTTCCACCAGCAAAAGAATGTCCTGAGCTGATGGTAGAATGTGCACTGCACTACAATGCACAAGACAGACAGATAGAAGCTCCTGACGGAAGATTCCTTGCATACTTGTCCGAGCCAGCAATCCAGGAGACTTTTGGCATTCCAGTATACAACCGAACATCCTATCGCACCAAGCAGGATGCACTCAAGCTTTATCAAAGTCAGCGAGATCTTTGTGCATCCAACATAAACAAGAATTGGTTACTCAAACCTAAGCCTACTGCAAGCAAGATGCCGAAGAAATTGATCAGAACCCACTTCAAAGAGGAATATGGCGATATTGTTTTGCTGCTAAATAGAATAGTAGGCAGTGCCCACGGTGCTCCTTTCGAAGATTGGATGTACTATTTTATTGATGAGATAATCACTGGAGTCAAAATGTTCAATTGGTCCAGGATGATTAGTGACAGCTTGCACGAGCAGTTGGTCAACTTTGAGCAAACCAAAAAATTTCACATTAGCTCATACATTGTATATTCACTTGCAAGATACTATAAGTATCCTGGCTTGACATGCAAAGGCGTGGTCGGCAGCGGCGAGGGGAAATTCAAAGTCTACGACTGCTATCTGCAGCTACAGCTGAAAGAGAAGTCTCATTTCAGGAGAGCTCATGACGCATTTTTGATGTATATCACCCGGCTTCTTCAAGGCGGAACGCACCAAAGACTCTCACACGAAGCCAAAAGCCTAATCAGTCGGTATGGATTCTAGTTCATTCAGTATCCTAAGTTCACCTACATCAGAATCCAAGGATTCTCTGGAAATCCTTATAGGCTGCCTGTCTATCCGACTAACAGGATGGTATTGCTAGAAGTGCTGAGGCAATTAGAAACATATCAGAACATTCAAAGACCAAAGCAAGAAAGCTACTGTCACCTACCCCTTTTTCATCGGCAACATGGAGGAGTCATGCCCAACAGCACAAGCGGCAGAGGTTGCTCAACTGGAGATTCAACAATATCCATTCATATCATATAAATCCAGGAACAACTTTGATCCGCTTCATCACATCAAAACAGTGGACGGAGAAAGATACAAACATCGGGTTGACCTAAAGGACTTTTGGGCTAACGCAGCCGATGAATATGACGTAAGGAGAAGGTTATGGTCAAGGTTGCCATTAAGCATGATAAGGGCAACAGAGCTCTTCAAAATACCTGACCAACTGCAAGATGATGGAATATACGTGCAGCCAGGCTTCAAGGAGAATGAGCCGCTTCCTCCTATAAAATGGTTCGAGCCTGAGATGGCTGATCTAGCCACTTTAATGCGCCCTGTTTTCAAGTACTCTCAGTGGTGGATAGATCGGCAGGTGGAAGTCTTAAAACAGAGAAATGTGCAATTTACCTACGAGTTGATGGGTGATACCGAGTCATGTTCTTCAAACGCCGGTACATCTCATGCGGATGGACAAGCAGATGCTGCCAACTCCAAGAAGAGGAAAGAAGCCGATAAATCTGCAATACAAGACAAGGGTAAAGAGATAGGTGAAGGGCCTTCTCAGAAGAAACACAAGTCTAAACCTCTTCAGTCGGCCACTTCCAGGAACATAGAAGAAATGCTTGCCTTGGATAGAGAATCTTTAGAGAATGCTAGGATCCCTTCTCTAGTTGAAAATGTAGAGCCAATCCAAATAGAGGATGATGATCAACCTTCTCCAGCAAGCACAGAAATCCTGGAATCGGATAATGATACAGACATCATGGATGGAGAATTCGAGGAAGGAATGATTTCCGCCCTCAAAGGCATTCAAGAGGACCCATCCGTCCAGGAAATCCAGGATATGCAGTTGGTCCAAGAAATTCAAAGTATGCCAGAAATTCAGGAAGAACAGGAAGTACAGGACATGCAGGACGTCCAAGATCAACAGGACGAAATTGAACAGCCAATAGTACCAGAGTGGCTGAGGGAAAGATTGAAAAGAAAAGCGCCAGTGGAGGTCCCTGAGGAGGACAATGACACATATTTTCTGGCAAGATTAGAGCAAACTTCCCCAAGGAAGAAGGCCAAGAAGTTCTCTACCATCCAGAGAGATGAACTGGAAATCGCACGGTGCAAATTGCAGTGCCTACAGCCGACAAGTTTCAAGACGAGATTGCTCCTGAGGAATATGCTATCACAACTGTCGACATGGGTCCGGCATCAAAAGGGCAGGAAGTCGAGGACTTGGATAATTTTGTGGCCACCATCAAGGCCAAATTAGAAAAAGAGGTTGCCAAGAAGAAAGAGTATAAGAAAGAAATTCAGCGCCTAAAGGACTACATCCAGCACTTGACCAAGCCACTGAACGAAGGTGAACAAGTGGCGCCTTTACCTCCAAATGCTTCACAAGAACCAAGTGCAAACTTTGAAGAAGAGCTAACAACAGCAAGGGAGGCGAGAGACTGGATGGTTGGAAAGAAATAAGAGGCGTTGGTATTTGCAGAAAAGTTGGCACAAGTGAATGAGCAGGCTTCCTTTATGCTTTCACGAGTTGTAGATCTTGCAGAGTCATGGAGTAGTCTCGAAGATACTCAAAGTAGGATCATCCCATGCATTCGAGAACTGAGGGGCATCTCAAAGCAAAGATTGGTTGAGGACAAGGTTATTGAAGCTGGAGCGGCGTATGACTTCAATGGATGGTATTACGCTTTGATCTCAAGGAAAGGAGTTCTCGAAAAGGTGAAGCAGGATGGTGGTAGAGTTGAAGAACAAGTAAAATTTATGAAATGGCTGCAGATATGCTAGATAAGGATGTTGTCAGAAAGAAACACTTGCGGCCAAGGATTCTGAAAGAGCAAGTACAGAAGATTTTCTCCACCACCGGGCCAATCATGAAGGAAGGCTTCACCAAAGTGTTCAATTTCATGGCCATCAGAAGTTCTTTCTTGCTGCAAGAACCAGCATGGGCTACTATTTTTGCAGAGTGTGCCGAGAACTTGGATTTGCTGGAGTACAACATCAGCGTGTTGTCTGACATTGCCATGGAGGAGGTCGACCGGATAGTGTCCAGGTTCGCCGAACGTGAGGCTGCACAAGTGGATAAGGATGCCACTCCAGTTGTCTAGTGTTCTCTTCAGTTAACTAGTTGTGGTTCTGGAAACCCTAATTAGGGTTTAGTTGTGTTTAATCTGGGCCATTGATTTTGAATCAATCTCGGCCGTTCTTTGTAATTTGAAAAACTATATAAACCCCCCCCTCACTCTCTCATTATTCATTAGAAGGTAGAGATATAGATGATAGATTAGAGGAGATTAAGAGTTAGAGCAGATTTGAGATAGTTAGATTGTAGAAATAAAGAGAGAGTTCTTATGAGATTGTTGTGAAAACACTACTTTGATAATGAAGTTCAAATGCATGAGGTGCTTTGAGTACTTGATTGTTGAATAGTTGCATGGTCGCATATTTTCTTTCTATCTTAGTGAATTTGAATTAAAATGTATGTTAGAAGAATGATTGATTGATAATGGAGATTGGTGAAACCGAGCTCATACTTTCTTTGGGTGGATGATTTCACTCAATGTGCAAAGTTAGACTGAGCTTTACTGTGGATGCTTAACTTCTGTTTTAATAATTGTTGTTCGATCTGATGGCAATTATTCATCACGTGAAAATCACAAGCACATTCCTAGAAGATTGCACTTGCTCTGTGTAGTTGTCGTTGAACGTGGCGAAATAGAGTATTGTTTATTTGGTTTCACTTAGTCTTCGTCTTCTCTTGATTTCTTAGGAGTAGTATAGGATCTCTAAACCCTAAATCTTTTTTCACTTTTTTTTCTAAAATCAAAAAAACCAAAATGGTACTGTATTTATGTCTCTGCTTTTCTGAATAACTTACAAAATCTTAATTGTGCCCACAGCAAATCACATCCATACCACAGAGCCTATCCGCGTTCATCTTAAACATTGGAATTACCCTATGACCTCACTTGCAATCTTAGCATAGGAAGTAGTTTTTCAAGAGAGAATAGAGCATCTGTGACACTTTGTTCTAAAATGTTTGTTGTGTCATAAAACACGCACCAACAAGTCCCTGTAACCATCTCCTGGAACAACTTCACCAGGAGGCCTAGACCTGGATCTAGAGCGTGATAACAGACGCTGCTTCTTGTTTGGCTGATCAATATCCATGGCATCAGCATTTTCCTCCACTGCACTGGATCTTTCACGCTTGCGACCTTGACGAGACACTGATCTACTTCGAGCTCTCTCTATTGCTGCCGAAGGATCCAGGCCCAGGCTAGAAAGATGTCTTCCCATTCTGTTTAAGCCATACTCCCTGTCCTTATTAAACTTCCTAGGTACAGTAGGCCTGCTCTCTGCAGTACTCTTCTTCAATCTGTGTTCCATGACAAGCATCTTCTTCTTCTTCCTAATTGCAGCCAGAGCTTCTTTTTCATCCGGATTCAACTCCTCTTCCTCCATCTCATCATCCTCATCACCCTCAGCTGCCATCCTAAGCCCTTCTTCCCTCTCCAGTTCCTCGAGCCTTTGCAAGATATCTGGATCAATAAAGTCTGCAACATTGTGTCCATCCATAATCTCAGGAACATCATCTTCTTTCCACTCTTCATTGGCCAAAATATACCGCTTCTTCAAACTTGCAGAGTAAACTCCAGCCCCACCATTCTCATTCTCGATATCTTTCTCCAGCTTCCTGGACTCCTTGGCAGCGTGCACCTTGGCATCCAAAACAGCTTGAGGAATACAAGGGAGCCTCTCTTTCCCATCTCGCGGCTTGGGCATTGCAACATGAATCCTATTGAGACAACTACTGATCTTCTTTGACTTCATTTTAATTTCCACCCTCTGCTCCAACAACCTCTCGCATGCTGCATTCTGCACCGCAATCACCCCTTCTTCCTTCAAAGCACTCATAGAAAGCAGCACGCCATCATCCCCTCCCTCAGTTCCCTGATCCCCAAAATACCCACACATGTTTTTCCCAGCCTCTGCCCTCATCTCTGCAACCAATTTTGCATCCTCCTCCGATAGTGTCTCTAGCGGCTGCAAATCAATCTTATTGTAAACCACAATAAGAGGCTTATTGGCAAACAGAGGTTTTATGCTATGAAACAGAGCAGCCTGTTGCGCAATGCTATAACCACAGGACCCCGAGACATCAAGGAAAAACAACACAGCCGCCTTCAAATGAGCCAAGGCAGTAATACTGAGCATCTCGATGGTGTTCCTGTCTTCTAAAGGGTGGTCCAAAATACCAGTTGTATCAATAATCTGGTACCTCAAGTACTTATAATCAGTATGCCCGACAAACAGAGACTTGGTTGTAAAAGCATAAGGTTGCACATCCACATCCACCCTAGTAATCGTATTAATAAAAGAACTCTTGCCCACATTAGGGTACCCACAGATCAAAATAGTCCTGGTATTTGGGTCAATAGACGGTAACCTTGCCATATGCTGCCTGACCTGTTCAAGGTAAGCCAAACTCGGCCCAATTCTCTTAACAATGGTACACATCCGTCCCAGTGCAGCAACCTTCAAAGATTTGCAGCGGTAAAGAGAATCCCCATATTTTATCAGCCTAACATAGTCTTTAGCCACTTTGGCAATGAGATTGCGGGCAGTATTGATCTGGCCAAGGGCCAACTTGTAGTGATCTTTGTCATACAAAACATTCAAAAGATCTCCATAAAAAGGGTGCACATCATCTAGGCGGAGGAAATCATCTATTATGGCGGAAAAATTGTCATGAAAATTTTGTTGAGTGAATTTTACCTTGCGCATATAAAATTGGCGAAGGCGGGAGATTGCATAGCCCTTGTGCACCACCGTGGGAGTCTGCCGCTGCGTTCTTGATAAAATTATGTCCACAAAATCCTTTCCCGAGGGTACCACCGTTATCTTCTTGAAATTATACTGCACCATCTTTTCTCTCTTTATCTGTGGCTATGGCGGATTCTTCACCAAATTTGACCGATGTCTCACCAAGTCAGGGGCCGAAGGCAACAACAAGCAGGCCTGTTGTTTACTGTATGAACTGCAAATCAAGCTTGCTTTTTTTTCAAGGAATCTTAGCCTGCGGTAAGACAGCTATTTAGGTCGTTGCAACTTGTAGACACGTTGTTGACGAGAGGGTTAGGATTTTTTTTCCAATGAATTTTATCCTGGGGTAAGACAGCTATTTATGTAGTCCATTGAGTGAAAAGAATGTGTTCTGGGCAGCGGCTATCCAGTCTCCTTACAATGGACCGATACATGCACCCGGCGGGCCGGCATGATACTAAACATGCATTAGGAATGATAATACAGGGCCTTATTCGGCAGTTCGAAAGGGAAACGGCTGTTCTGCCTCGTAAATGCGCAGGAGGCATGCATGCCATGAATACACCATAACTGCACTCTATCTTCGTTTTTCAGAGTTAAAATGCTGCTCACTCCCTCACCATTCAAGTTAACTGCTGTTGGGGAGCAAACACGTACAACTACAGATTTGCATGGATAAAACACAATTTTTTTCCGAAGATTGCCGGCACTTTTGGTATGCTTTTTCGTTGTTTTTGTTTAAACACAAGTTTTATCTCTCCGATTTCTTTGTAGGAATATTTCATGCGAAAAAGAATCTGCGTTGATGATCTTCGCTCCACCATTGCATGGCTTACAGGCCTAGAATTTGATGGTTTATTTAATCGTTTTTGTCATTTTAGATCATATTTTACAACTTCAAATTTCATAACCGTATATATAACACTTTAAATTGTTTGTAAAACATAAAATTTTATTATAAGATACTATAATATAATAGTTCTATTTATAATATTATTTTATAATAATTTGTTATAGAAATATAAATGATTTTTTTTAACAATGTTTATTTTGATTTTTTTTTTTAAATTGATGTAGAAATAATATTAAATTAAAATATTTTCAAAGAATGTTTATCTTCAATAAATTTTAAAAAGCAATTTAGAAATAAATTTTTGCTTTTTTATTGTTTTTTATGTTAAAAATCAATTTAGAAATAAATATTTGCTTTGTTTTATTGTTTTTTATGTTAAAACCCAATTTAGAAATAAATCTTTGTGTAAAGAAGAGTCTCCAATAAGAATTTGAGGATTAGCTTCCAACTTGATGTAAGGGTTTTTTATGCATAGTAGTGGTGCTATTATTTTAAGTTGTGTAGTAGCTTGGTGCTCTTTGATGGTCTTACTTAGACCCTACTCCTACAAATCTACTAGTTTCCAACATTATGGCCTGTTTTTGTCTTGGTTTGATAAGATGGCTTGTTTTTGGCAGTCCATTGATTGTTCTTCATTTTATCATGACGGTGTTAATGATCAATTTTAAGAATCCTCTGTAGTAGCCAAGGGAAGAATAGTACAATTGTGAATGTCAAGGTGAATAGCTTGAAATAATCGATCTGAGCTGATCACCATGAAGTTTCTCCAAAGGAAGAGGTCTTGTTGTTTGTAGTTTTGTTTGTGACTATGTCATTGATTGCTATTATTTTTTGTGTCTTTAGACTGCTTTTTTGTAAGCTACATTCTTTCAATATAAAAAAATTCACTCAACATTTTTTGACAACTTATAATTTTCTTAAAACGTTAATTGAAAGATAGTAAAATGACCAAACCATCATAAAAAATTTATATGACTCGCAAGGGTGACCATCAAATTCCAGGCATGATGGCTTATTCACCTTTCTCCCACATTATTTCTAGACGGTGCCATTCATTGCAGACCTACAAGCAAACATGAAATTATGATTCTTTTGTGTTTATATATATATATATATATATATATATATATATATAATTTAAAGTATTAAATATTCAAGTTAATTTAAAGCATAGAGCTAAATAAAAAATATAAAAATAATGTTAAAGTAAAATAAAAAAATAGGGGTGAGTGAAAAATAGAATTTATTTCTTTTTATTTATAAATTTCTAGATTAAAATATAGAATATCATGTTGGAGTAGAGCATGTCCTATAAAATATTAGCTATTGTTGGAAATAAAAAATTTGAATATTTCATCACTTAAACAAGGGTTATTTCAAAGGTTATTTTTGAGTTCAAAAGTAGAGCTACATTAGTTTGGTATCAAATAAAAAGACCAAATGACCTAGAGGAGAGACCATGTGATCTAGGGAAGGCAAGGTCAAAGGAATGCAAGATAAAGAGGTAATTTGGATGAGTAAGTGCTTACAAGGTTGAAAGATCTTGAGGCCTACTTTCCTCGTGAGGATTATGAGAATAAAATCAAAGTTTGAAAGAGTCAAATAGGATCCATAAATCCCATGAAAAGGCTTATTGAAGCAATAACCAACCAAGGGACTAGAGTTAAGCTTGAAGTCCTCTATTCTAAATATGAAACAAATCTATAAATTTTCTTAAATTTGGTTCAAGAATTAGGAAAATTCTATGACATTGAGGTAATTTAAGGAAACAATTAGGTCCACCTAATTTTGGTCACCCATTGACCTGTGTATTGCCAATTTTTTATCCATTTGAACCCTATGAACTACATATCAATAAGGGTTGTCCTATTTATTTATTCTAAGAATATGGAGGACTTTATAAACAACACATATATTGTAACTTCCTCTCAATTTTTTCCTTGTTCACCTCCTTAGACTCTTTTTGAACCAAATTTTCTCTCTTTCCCTATTAGTTCAATCTTGTTTGAACCCTTACTTTAATCCCCATCATATTATTCCCATTAACAATAATCTATGTTACTGGACTATTAATTTAGTTCTCAATCCATCCATCTCAATTTAGTGCTATGAATCCTTCTTAGGGACTATAACCTTAGTTTATTCATTTGAACAAAATTATCTCAAAATCAATGAATTTGTCTCATTTTTCTCGCTTATCCCATCAAAATGACATCCATTCTGTTGTATTGC
>VDFB02026556.1:0-13966 GCA_007258455.2 Sequoia sempervirens | reverse complement strand
TTTTTCCTAAAAACTCTTTTTCCTTAATCATCTACTAGATGTGATTTCTATCTTTATTTTCTAAAATAGAGATAAAAAGGTTCCCTTTTTGAACAAGTTCCCACTCATATATGATTATGTTAAAAAAATATCTACCTAATGATGAGAACCAAAAGTGATCAAGATCTAATACCATTCGCAATGAAGCAAGGTGTGTGGAAACAACTTTCTATGCTAGTTTTGAGAGGAGTGGTGTACAAATAGATTTAAACCTAATATTAAAGTAATTACAAAAAGTAGAGAAACACATTAATAAATAAATAAATAAAATGTAACCATAATAGATTGATTTACATGGGAAAAACAATTTTAAGAAAAGAAACCCACCTTCTAAAATATATAAAATGTATAATTATTTATCAACAAAGAATTACAACACACTTGGAATGCAAGTCTTTATAAGATTTTTTTACACCATTGAAATAGTGATAATTTGGGAACATCCTAATAACACTCATGTACTTGCAAATATATATCATAATATAACTCATCAAGAACCAATTTTTAGACTTCTTGTAACCTAGAAACCATTAGTAGTTTTATGAAACCATGAGAAAATACTCCCAAGTGGTATAGTACAAAACTTGGACCAAATTTCTAATGGTCCCTGGGATATCTTGTCATAGGAGCTAATAATTGTATGTTATTTATATAATATAAATAACATATGATAATTAATCAACTTAAACCACCCAATATGGGTTCCCAAGTTTGATAAGCTTCGAGCCCTAGAAATTACACGTATGACAAACAATTGTCATAGCTAGAAAATATTTAAACTAACCTCCCCTTACACTTGATCTTATTCTTCATATGATTTTATCATTAGTTTTTATAAGATCCCTCAAAGATATGGATCCCAAATTTTCTATAAATAGGTTTCTAAATAGATCGTACTATACTCCACAAAGTAATAACATGTGGCATGTGATGCCAAGTCAATATCCAATGTCCTGTTTTAGTGGATCACAATTGTTAAATAAAATACAATATTATAATCTTTAATTATTTAGGGGGAAATTCTAAATAATAGATAAATAATTTTAAGAACTTTTAAAGGTTGAGACACTTTAATTATCAACAAAATAAAGATAATATAAAGAATGTGTGATTGAACCATATTTAATCGTCAACCAATTAATAATTCTCTACCATTAAAATTAAATAACTAATATCTCACAATAATAATGATTAAAATAGTGAAGTTGAGTAAATCATAAAATAATAAAATATATCATATATAGGCGTGTTGGTTTGTAATTTAATAAAATTACATGATAATACCTATAAATTGATACAAAATTGTGTAGTAAGGATAAGCATGTGAATGGTTATCGTCCTTACATATAGTTACAGTTCTCTAAATAGATGGTTTGCAACATTATTTTATCAATTAGGATTGGTTTTCCAAAAAATTATTTCTAATGAGTTAATCATTATAATAATTCTAAATCAATTGTAGAATTACTATTTTCAATTAGGCTCACCATGAATCTTATACATAGTCAAACCATTGTCTATGGTGTATATGAATGATATATTTTCTAGATCATTTACAATTAGAAGAGACTCCAATATTTCAACAACATCCTTCATGATTGGCCTAGATTTAGTTTTTTTGCTAAGACATTGGTATGCCAAGTTTGCAACTTTTTTAGCTTCCTTTATAGAATATTCTTTCTCCATTCTAGGATCAAGTATTCGCAACAATGTTCTTTTACTTTTAAGAAGTGGACGAGCCCATTCAACCAATCTATACTCTTTGCTAGGTCTTGTCTCATCAATAGATCGTCTTCCAGTAAGCATTTCAAGTAATACTACTCCAAAGCTGTACACATCACTTTTAACTGTCGGACGACCTATTTACAAAAAAGTAAAGAAATCAGTACCTAATGTAATATAATTCATCCATACATTCATGTAAATGGTGTCATGGTAAGAAACTCAAATAAAAGGCTATTCATAAACCACACTCAATTTAATGATCAAACATAAATTTTAACTAATAAAAGTAAGAAAACTATTTACCATTTTTTAACAAGATTGGAAGTTTAAAATTACTATTAACTATTTTAGTATGATATTTAAGTTGAGTGCAAATAAAGTAGCTTTCAAATTTTAGTTGTCAACATAACTGATGTAAAATAAACACATAATGATGGGAGGGTATGCATAACGTGAAGTTGACCTAAATAATTACTATCCTAGAATCATACCAGTGATGACATACTCAGGATCTGCATAGCCATATGTACCTGTGGCAAAAGTCGAAACATGAGTCTGGTCAACATCAGATCCACATTTTGCAAGTCCAAAGTCTGAAAGCTTTGCCATATAATCCTTCATAAAAACAGAGAAAAATAAGTAGGAGATTCCATCAATGTATAGTCCAAGTGGGTAAGGTGATTTCAATTCTTAAATTTGTTTCATAGATATTCTTCAAATGGGCCTCTAATATCTCACGAAAACTAGTGACTAAATAATAAATTACATTAGAATGAAATATAATCCATTTCTCAAGTTAAAATGTTTTTTTTAAAATACTAACCTTATCGAGTAGAATATTTGATGTCTTAAAATCGCAATAAATAATTGGCTTCTCAGCACCATGAAGAAATGCTAGCCCTTTGGCAGCCCCAAGCAAAATCTTCATTCTTCTTGACCAAGAAAGTGGAATAGACATCTCTATAAGAATCACCAAGAAAGTAACATGTAACATTAGCTAAATACCTAAGAACCTGTGCATTCTAAAGCTTTGGATTCAAAAACCAGCAAATGAGATGAAACTGACCCAACATCCACAAAATACCATCTAAAGCCATACCAAAATACAAAAAAGTATTTTTTCAATCCGTATCTATTGACAATTCTATCATTTATAATAGCAAAATTAGTTGCATCAACGTAAATCCTTTAATAATTCTATCATCTATATCTGTGAAATATCACAATCATTGTATGTTTTTTAAGTAGAGTTGATGAATTTCCATGTTGGAGGAGGACTGTGATTGAAATTGCTTTAGATGGAAGTTACAAAAGCAGAAACAGAAAAGAAAAACTTACTTCGAAATAGATGATATTCAAGACATCCTTTAGCCATAAACTCATAAACGAGCACTCTCTGTTTACCTTCACAGCAATAGCCAATAAGTTTCACCAAATGAGGATGACTGAACTGCCCCAGAACGATGACTTCTGCCTGCAACCAACCAAATATGATTAAACGCTGCAATTGGATGATAATAAAGCTCCCAAAACCTTTCTAATTAATAAAGGTTATAAGCTTACCAGCCATTCTCTGTGGCCCTGGTGACCTTCTAGATCAAGGACCTTCACGGCAACAGGCTGAGCTTTAAGCCCTGTTCTCATGTCCTCATCAATAAAACCTTTGTAGACGCTGCCAAACCCTCCTTTCCCCAACAGAAAATCCAACCTGAAGTTCTCCGTAATTGTCTTAAGCTCATTAGGAAGGCATGCTGCATTGGAAACAAAATCATTTCATCACTTTCAACCTCAAGTCCGGCTGATGGGAACACTACTTGTTCATTGTAACTTGCTTCACCACCATTGGAGCTGATAACCAAGCAATAAAACACACAAGAATACACATCAAAAAACTTTATTCGATTCAATATACAGATTGAAAGACGTGATTTTGATGAAAACCCACACTGAAAAAACATGAAATAATCAAGACCCACATGCCTAAAACATAAACAACAACAATTGGAAAACAATCAAAACTCAAGTTTTTCTCGAACCATCCGAAAAACAAAGAGAGAAAAAACTCACATGGTTCGTTAACGTTGTTCAAGGAGAACTGTTGATCTCCTGTGTAGCAGCTTTTAGCTAAACTTTGTACAAATTGCATTGTTTGTAAATGAAAATGATTTACAAACAATCATTTTACAAAACTTTATCAAAATAAATAATTGAACATCAATATTCCCTTAAATATCACTCTTCCACAGTAAAATTTTACAACTCCAGCCATCCAAAATATTAGGTATTCCTAAGTTTATTGACTCGTTTTCTTCTGACCATCAAACTGTTGGATTTGAAAAACCCTCTGTAGCTGCCGACTAAATTGAATTGAAACGTCAGAAATTTGCGTTGGTGGGCCCAATATTTTTTGCCGTGTTCTGAGGAAATTAAGATTTATTGTATTATTATTCACAAATTGTTTTAAGCTTTACCAGTCCAATTTGTTCTCTTTCTGGAAAAGTGTGGAAGTAAAAGTTGATCAAATCGAAATACATCATATTCTTACGTTTGCGTGGTAATACGAAAGTTGAAATCATCCCATTCTTCTTGCCATAATTGCGAGCATGCTTCCTCACAGACTTTGTATAGACAAAACAAAACAAGTCCCACTTAGTGGGAGTACCTGTCTGGATAGCTACTGATATAACAACAGCAAAGTGTTCGTGTTGAATTTGTGTTGAGTTTCGTGATAGTTAAATGCTTGATAAATGTTTGATAGCTAGATGGTATAAATAATATGAAGCTCGGCTTTCATATTTTTCTAGAGGATCTATATGAAAATGAGAATTTCTTAAAAGATCTATTAATCAATGATGAAAAAACTCAATTCAAATAACTATATACTTATAATAACAATTTCTGTAAAGAATCTATTAAAAAATGAAAAGGTTACTCTATATATTTTTTAACAAATATTCTTTAAACAAAACTCTATAAAAATTCAGCAAATGTAAAAGCATTAAAAATTTCACCATAAAAATAAATGATAAAATTGACAACTTAAAATAATTAAATCGATTATAACTTGAAGTATCTTTTCTCTCCACGCCGTAACAAAGAGCATTAGATGGCTTTACTATTGCATTCATCCTGCTATAATTGCGGTCATGCTTCGTCATATAGTCTTCAAATTCCTACGTAAGGAAATCCTAGCAATTGTACGCTGAAGACTTTGATTTCCTTGCAGGTTAAGAATCCATTTTCATCCGGGTCAAGGTTCTACTCTACTATAGAAATATTAATGTGGAGTTTGGGATGTCTAGATACATACTTCCCTCTAACGTTCACTTGATCTAGTCGTCGTTCTTTTCTTACATCATCTTCCAAGTGTCTAGAAACTGCTCTACACCTCATGATGTGGAAGGGATTGAAGTTAGGCATGCGACGACTACATTAGAAATGGCACTTGTTTATATAGAGAAAATGGTGGTTATAAGTTTACATTTTTGGGTAGTTTTCTAATAAAAATAATAAAAATAATATACGTTTAAGTGATGTGTTAAAATGCACAGCTAAATCTTTAAAAGATAGATTCTATGAGATCATATTTTAAAGTTATATTTCACGATGAAAGTTAAATATATGTTAACTCATTGAATGAAAGAGTTTATGGTTTTATTAGGAAAATAATTTTTAAATTATTAGAAAGACATAAAAAATAAAACAAGAATTCGTTTATAATGGAAACACCAATATTTTAAATAAGTTTCTAAAAATTAATTAGGATTACCCCATTCACTAAATAAGTTAGTGCCACCATCCACTAATTCCCACCTTTATTTCTTCTTCCTCAAGAGCCCCTTATACTTTTTTTTTAGATCTATAGAAAGAGATAGCAAACTAGAGCCAAGATATTTTACCTTGGTTAGGAGGAGCTCTAACATGATGCTAAGAGGACATGGAGTAGTGATGTGGAGGTAAGTAGATCTAGAATGGGATGGTGAAGGTGACCCCATAGCAGGGGCACCCCTCTACTAGGCCAATAACATCTAGATATTTTGAAGCTTTGACACAACCTTGTTAGTTTAAACTAGGATCTATGCGAGCACATTAGAAAGAACTCATGATTTGGAGTGAATAGTAAAGTTGGTAACCACAATAGAATAAAAATGTAATATAATTTCATTCATTTGAAATACAAAAATGAATATCCAATTTGAAGCAAGTCATAAATAGTAAAACAAATTAGGAAATTTGGTCTCATATCGCAAAACAACATTATTCCAAGTGAACAATTTAAGCCATACTTGGATTAGAAGAAATCATGTATACATAAGCAAACATCTTGTGCAAGAGCACAATACAAGAAAAGATTGAGAAGGGTTTTAGAATTCTCATAAAAAATGGCATCTTTGTTTAGAATTGCCAAATGAATAAATGAGTGCTAATTGACAAGCTCTAATATAGAAAAAACTAGGCAATTTGAGCAATTTTAGGCTTAAAATTAGACTCTATCACTCAACTTTTGAATTAATGGAAAGTTTTGCAAAAGAAAGCTTTATCCTTCCTTTGGAATGTAATTGCAAAAGGGAATATTGACATATCCTTACCAAATCTTCTACTAAGGCCTACAAAAATGCACATAAAGTTTCTACGAAATGTTAGGAAGGGACAAAATTAATTATAACTTGGTAGATCAAAAGGTTGGCCTAGCATAGAATGAACCCAAATTTGGGATGAGGCAAATAAATCCATGCAAAGTTGGTTTTGGAATAAATATCTTTGAAATGCTTAATTCCCCTAAAAAAAAATAAGGGATTGGGTTTAGGGAGTCACTACATCACATGTCTTGAAAAAAGATTGTAGGAGACGACTAAATTGAATATTTATTAATGGATAATACATTTTAAAAATCATCTAATTCCATAATAGCCATAACTTGATAGATTTACAATCCTTGTATATACTTTTTGCAACAAAAGTGCCATTAATTTTGAGGGCCACTAGATCAATGACAAGAGAATTAATCCAAGGCCATATGCAAAATAACAACCACAAGCTAAGATAGTGATGATTCAATTCCTTAGAAACAATTTCCATGGTTGATTGAACTTGCAAACTTTAACAATCCATTTAATAAAAATAACATCCTATCGACTAATATCAATAAGATTGAGCCCTCTAGAATCCATTGGTAGCCAACAATTATCTTGTGCAACATGGTGAAAGCAAGAGGAAATATAAAAATAAATAAAAAAATTGAAAAGTTTCCCTCTAGTGCCTTAACTTTATGTACTTGCTATTAAAAAAATTGACAATCTTCTAGTTAATACTATTCCATAGCAAAAGGTTGATAGAATTTCCCTTCCTATAAATGCCTCAAGAACTAGTAAATGCTCAATTAATGACGACTCATTATGCTTATTAAAGAAGACAATATTTTCTAAGATTTTAAATGGCTTGACATTTTTGGCTAGGTACTATCTTTAGCATTCAATTTAATAAGATTCAATTCTATAGACAAACCTTTTGTGACCCCTACATTAATTTCATACTTTTTGATGAAAATACTCAATCATAAGATTAAAAAAAAAAAAAAAACTGAATTTATTACAATCCCTATTGTTTTCCAAGCTCACAAATCCAAGCTTTGGTAGTATGTCCATGATAGAATTGAAAACATTACTTGCTAAATAACTAAGATCTTTTATTAGTAGAAAAAATCTATATCTTTTCTAAACATTTATCTATAACTCAAGCTTACTACTCATGTTGAGGCAAAGTATTTGATAATATCTATAATTTATATATTATTAGTATTTTTTTAATAAAAGGTGAAGTTGCCTATAAAATATGAACCCTGATGGCTGGGTAGATGTTGCCTCCCTCAACCTATATGACATATTTGAGGGAATCTATCCATTGGTGGTATTTTTTTTATGTTCTCTTGCACTCATCTTCAAATATTAAATGCATTCATAATGCTAATGTTGTGAGGCTCCACAACAACTACAACCATGCTTTTAAAAACTCTATCAAATAGCATGGTCATCTTCTTGATCATTTTACCATGCATTAAGCAATCCCTACTCAACAACTAGGATAGTAACTAGTTGTGATTATCTTTCTTCTTTTATGTCTCGTTTCTTGTCTTTTTTACTATTGTGGATTGCTTTGTAGCCCTTTGGGATGGGTTCTAGTTTGTTGGGATTTTTTGGCCATGTCTTCTCAACTAATATAATCACACCTCTTTTCTATAAATAAATTTATAGGCACCTTGACCTTTTATTAAAAAAATACTAATAAATTATAAATTATAGATATTATCAAATACTTGGCCTCGACATGAGTAGTAAGCTTGAGTTATAGATAAATGTTTAGAGAAGATATAGAATTTTTCTAATAAGATCTTAGTTATTTAGCAAGTAAAATTTTCAATTCTATCATGGAAATACTACCAAAGCTTGGATTTGTGAGCTTGGAAAACAATAGGGATTGTAATAAATTCAGTTTTCTTTTTCTTTTATATTTTTGATGATTGATTATTTTCATCAAAAAGTATGAAATTAATGTAGGGGTCACAAAAGGATTGTCTATAAAATTGAATCTTATTAAATTTAATGCTAAAGATAGTACCTAGCCAAAAATGTCAAGCCATTTAAAATCTTAGAATATATTGTCCTCTGTAATGAGGGAAATGTCTACATGGCCATTAGGGTTCACATTTGACTATATTTGTTAATTAATTGAAAATAAAAACACATTATATTCTAATTTTCAATAAATTAATAAATACGGTCAAATGTGCAGTCAGATGGTTGCATAGACAATTTGGCCAAGGAAAAACTATAATTGAACGCTATTGAAAATCAGCATGCAAGACCAATTAATGATGCACTTTCCAAACTCCAGGGATGAAATTTGGCATGCTTAATCTCTACAGAACATTGAATGTAGAATAATCAAGAATGTTAGAAGCAATTAAATCTCATGTATGACTAGTAGGGAGGTACCAAGGTTGGAGTGAACCTTGGCATGTTAGAAAGATTTGATTGATATTTGAAATCTTTCTAATAATCTCAGAGAATAAGCATGTCAAACTCCACGTATGCCTCAAACTCCATTTGAACCAAAAGTAATAATGATTGTAATCAATGCAAAAGCCAATTTCAAAGGAGACCAACATTTGGAAATTTGGAAGGAGGAAAAATCATTACCTACAAAGCTAAAAAAACATGAGAGGACACCAAAGAGCTTAAAACTAATAGGTTGATGTGTTCTGAAGATTTCTAATGACTTGATGGTTCAACTCCAAATACCATTATTTCTAACCAATTGCACTATTTCACAATTTGTCTACCATTGCATTAGTTTCCCTATACCTAGCAATGCATAACTTTTATAGTGTAGGAGGATTTTTAGTAGTTGATTGATTTGAAAAAAGATATATATAATCTAGCTTCTAGTTAGCTAAACTTTTGTGAGACAAGATATGTATGATTACCATATAATCACCTTCTATTTGGAGATATGAGATGCTCCTTATGAAGGCTAGTTCTAGACCAAGAAGTAATGCATTAGCTTCGATGATGATGTTTGTAAAAATTGAAAGCTTTTTAGATGTGGCTAAGATGACTCATCCTGAGTGATCCATGATAATTTCTATAGCACCCAATTTTCCTAGATCAACCCTTGAGGCTCCATTAAACTTAAGTTTAAACATGTTGGGGAGGGTAGGGGAGGGGAGGCGGAGGGCGAGAGGTGCAGGGATCCAACTAATTGATTTTCTTTTTGGTTTAAAATTCTTGACTGGACATGAGCCATTCTAGGTGAGAGGTTAAACAAATTGTCATCTGTTTACCATAGCACAATCCCAAAAAGATAACTTTTAGGATATAGTGAATTCCAAAATTGAAAGCTCTATTTTCTTTATCACCTCATTTTTTTACTAAATATATGATTTTTCCTCTCAAGATAGATTTCCAAATGAGGGATGAGGGATAATGTCCCAAATATTTGAATAAGTTGAATTTTTAAACAAAGAGGGCCAACACTAGAAATGTTGCACAAGAGACTTGGGATGAGTTGTTGTTCAACCTAGGAGATTTTGAATCCATTTCCAACAATGATTTGTAAAATTACATGATAAGAGAAGGTGGTATATATTCATATGCTAGACCACACAAAACACAAGGAAATAATGGGGATATGCACAACATATATAATCTCATATTTGTAAGAATCTTGTTATATAAAGCCATCCATGAAAAAGTGTCTTCTTTTGTAAGACATGCAAAACTTCAACAATGATGTGAAGGCCAATTGGACTCAGAAAGAAGTTTTGTTAGAAACCTGTATTTGATTTAAAATAGAGTAATTTTCTAATTTCAACCCCAACAATTTCAATTCATCCTTTTTTTTGGAAAGTAGACATTTCTCTTATTAAGCCTTTTTACATATTTTTCTTTCATCTCTTGGGAGAAATGGAATGATTCATTCAATTTCCATAAGAGCTTTGGGGGAGAAGTGGATTTTCCAATTAGAAAATAATATTTCACTTTGGATCCCCACAAGTGAACTAGAAAAGGTTTTATTTTTGTAGTAGCATCAACATGTTTGAGAGGTATATGACCATTCTAGGAGTCCACAATGATAGATTGTCCAATAGAGGTGAGGAAGAATCAAATCACTTGAAGAAATAAAAAAATTCCAAATTTTTGAACCTTGAGGAGGATTTTCCAAATTAAAATTCCTTTCTTTATTTAGAGAGTCTAAATATTTCTATTTGACTAGTTTGGACAACTTAGCTTTCATTTTTGCATAGATTTTTCATTAGAGTTTCACTCCTAGAGCCATACTTTTTGCCTCTAGATTCTATAGGTGAATACCTCCAATAGATTTTGAACTACAAATTCATTCCCAAGAAATGAGAGGAACTTTCTTTTTAATGTGGAGGTTATCACTCCAATGGAAAGATCTAAGTAGTTTTTGGATGTCATCTACTGCAACCTTAGGAATTTTCAAAAAACATCATATAAATGGGGATTGCATTAAGGAATAGTTTGAGGGGTGTTAGATTCCTTGCCATTGTGAGTCACTTTCATTTCCAAGAGGATACTTTCTTGATAATTAAGGAGTAATTGTTTTGCCAAAATTCCTTCAAAGTTTTCCTTGAGAATAGGGGTATATCTAAATATTTATTGGGGAGGGTATATAAAGAAAACCAAAATATGGAGGAGATTATATTCCTAACTTTGGGAGGAACATTTTGAAAAAGGATCTTTGACTTAGCTTCATTCATAGCTTGTCCTAATGCAATACATTAATTTGTTATGACAATTTAGATAGAAGAAGCTTGTTGGTAGTATTAATTATAAATACTATTTTTGAATTATAAGTTTAATAAATTAATTTTTTTAATAAAAAAATTATTGTAATTTTAAAAATATTTTTTGTGATGAATATTCAATATTAGTGAAATGAAGAAAATTGTTACTCTATGTTTTAGGAGATAGAACAACCAATTTCCTACAAATTTCACTCAAGGAAACCTTAGAGATCTCAATATATGGATGGAAATGAGGGAAAGAGATATGCAATAAGGTGTCCTAGGGCGTGAATAAAAACTAAAAGGGGCTTCACCACCAAGGAAGGGCTTGGAAAGATAAGAAATGTAAATGATTTGTAAAACTTAAGTAAATGACCTAGAAATGAACTCAAATTAGAACAGTAAACTAAGAAATTATATAGAGGTGCACCTAGAAACTAAAGAGGCTTGAATGAGGGTCTGAAATCTCAAAAATACTGACTTTTGAAGAACATTGGGACTCATATGCTAGTAGGGGAAATTTAGTCCCATACTAGGGTTTCTGGGCAAAAATTAGAATCTCTTAGTAACTGATCTGGATCTCTTGAAATCTAGAAAAAGGAAATACTGGGACTCATACACCCAAGGTGGAAATTTAGTCCCAGTATTAGGGTTTGGCTGAAATTTTGGTATTCTCTGGTGATCTCCTATAACTTCTCTCCTACAACATCTCTAAGTCTGAAATACTGAATTGCAACCTGTAGGTGACTTTCCATGAAGATGACAACCTTGTGACAACTCGACAACTTTCCTCAATCTTGTAACTTAGTCTTCAAAGGATCTTCAATCCCAAAAGCACCTAGATCTGCAATCGCATATGTAGAGAGAGAGGAAAACTTGTTGACTTTTAGAGAATAGTTTTTTTTCTTAGACAAACCTCGTTTAGGTAATTAAACCTTATGATGAAACATTGAAACATGAAACATGAAACATGAACAATGATACCTTGAATGATGTATTGGAATGTAAATCTACAATCTAACATGAAGTGGCCATGAAGAATGTAAATCTTGATCTTGAATTAGATGTGGGACAATGCTTAACTTGGATCTTGAGTGTTATATCACAACACTAGCTCAACAACATGCTTGATGCCTTATGCCTTTGACATGATGATGGATCTTGAATTACTGCAACAAATAATGAAGAAATATTTCCTTGAATGCTTTAGAAATGCTCTTGTATACTCTATGATGCTCTTGTGAAGACTTAGGATTCTTGAATCTTGATTGCTAGGTGAAATAATTATTTGAAACCTTGTTTATATAGGCATTCCATCTAACTTATCATTTATTAGATCCCAAATGCCAACATTCATGAAATTTGAATCCAAAACTCTAATTTCTCACCCAAAACCCTAAAAAGGGGCCAAATGGGACTCATATGCCCAAGGTGTAATATAAATCCCATCTAGGTAGGACTCATATATGCCCAAGGTGGCTTATGGGTCCCACCAAGGTTTTTTGAGCAGAGGAAATGTCAAGCCAAGATATTAAGTGTATTTGCTGATTATGCCGTGATCTCGATTGAAATAATCCAGCATGCATAATAAAAGGTCTTAGGTCCTATTAATGATGATATGAAGGTCATAAATGCAATAGGGCCAAAAAATCCACGTGAAGGTGTAAATAAATACAATTTACAACACTAAATTAATTAAAAAAATTAGGTCTATTTAGCTTAAAAACACCCTAAACTCAATGTGAATGTAAAACACATTACAACACTAGATTAAGGAAACATTAGGTTCATTTTAATTTTAATTGGTTCTAAATTAAGTGTAAAAATGTAAAGGGATACTTTTTTCTACACTACATTTATCCCCCACTTTAGTGAGATGAGGATCTTGCTTCAAACTCACACTAAAGTAGGCATTCAAGAGGGGTCCAAGTGTACATATGTGGATGGTATAGAATGACAAGGATCAAGGGGGTGGTTAAGCCCCCAAGATACAAGATCCTACATCAAACTAACACAAGCACAAGAGGACACACACAAGGTGTGCAATGATATGCAACAAAATAAGATGCACAAACATGCAAATGTCGTAAACATAAAGATGAAAGAAAAAGAAATAAAAGGTGGATCAAGCTTTGAAAATTTTTCCCACCCATTGTGGATCAGATCTAAGCTGGTTTGTCCAAAAATGCATGCTTACTCTAAGTAAACGAAACTTCAGGTTGTCTGCTGGGTGAGTATCCTAAAAGAGTGGCCTGCACAAGTGGAACAGATTGTCCACTATGCAAACCAAATACACACTCACAAGGGTTGGTGGAACCTCAGGCCATTCACTAGGTGAGCCCCTAGAGAGGCGACGCACATATGCACATGATTGGTATACACTCACACACACAAGCAAGTGGCTATAGGAAAGTCACGCCTAAGTTCTGCTCCCAACCATACCAAAGCTATACCTCCCAATAACTTTGATAAGGCACCACACAATAATGAAATTTGAGCTTCATGAGGCAAGGAAAGCTTCGTATGCTTGAAACCCATGAAAAAATAAGATGGCTCCACAAGCAAGCAAAGTGTGTTATGCAAGGTGGCCATATAATAAATTTTGTAAATGCAAAATAGTGTAAAGTATGTTTAAAGGGATTTTACTTAGTTCATGTAAGGTCCCTTCTTAGGGAACATCATGCTTAATGTCTCCAAGAGAGGACAAGTCAAAGAAATATCATGCTCTAGAAGGATATCAAAACCCAATGACACCACCAAGAAATGGATGCATCGCAAGAATAAAGAAAAACGCAAAATGAAACATGAGTGTGGGTATGTGCAGGATCATGATTGGCCAAAAAGTGGTGATATGATGGGTATGTGTAGGGTATGTGGTTGACGACTTTTTTTAAC
>VDFB02026555.1:0-10552 GCA_007258455.2 Sequoia sempervirens | reverse complement strand
GGGAATACCGTTAGGTGGTGTACCACTAATGTTGTATCTAGCCCAGGCATATCTGCATATGTCTAGGTGAAGTTTATCTTATGTTCCTTGATGAATGTTGTGAAGTTGACTTTTCCTCTAGATCTAAAGAAGTTGCATGATACGTTACTTTAGGAGTCGCTATTGTTCCAACGTTGATAGGTTCAAAACCCTTGACCAATGCTACTAATTGTTCTTGATACTCTATAATGGGGATATTGAATCCTCCATCTTCGGGTGCCTTAGTGAGGTTTTTTCCCTTAGATACATCCTTTATTTTCCTTTTTCATGATCTGATAGAGCCATCTTGTGGTTTTCCCTAGGGGATCTCATATTAATTTTTACATTGTTCATTTCAATTTTGCGACTGGAGGACGCAATCTGCCCTCCAAAGTATGCTCCTTGTTCTAGTTCTATGACAAAATTATCTTTGTGATCTCCTTCATAGACACCTTGTTGAACCTCCATGAACTCTGCAATAGCTTTGTTGTTTTGAAATAGGTCCACAATAGGTGCATGAGGTCATTGATCCTAATCGATCAACTGCAGGTAATGTAGGGGTAAGTTATCATTGTTATTAGCAAAGCCTATGGTGGATGTGGATGGGGAAAAATTAAGGATTGTAGAGCTATCAAGGTCCCATAGGGTATCTAGGTCATAGTCACTAGAGGCATAGGACCCCCATTCCCATTCATTGGAGTCTATTTCAGTATGGTAGTCATTAGCTGTAGGTGTGAAGGTGACGGTATTTATGCCAAAGTTTTTGAATAGGTCTATGATTGTTAGGTCACTATCCATAAGATGGTAATTATTTGATGTCTCTTTGATAGTAGGAGCTGGTTGAACCCTAAAATTTCATTGTCCTGTTGGTTCCATGGTCAAGATTATGATTGATTATTCCTTGGTTTCACTAGGGTTTAGGGTTTTGTGGTCTTCATTCACTTATACCCTTAATCCTCCTATTGACTTATGTTTTCTCATTGACCGGCTGCATCAAGTAATCAGTTGCTTAAGTGGCATTTTATGGTCTTCATCATCATTGTTAACCGGCCCCAACACCTTGGTCACCTGTCGAGCCTAGGAAGTTTCGTTTCAAAACAACTTGTGCCCACTTGCTTTTAGTGTCACTTAAGTTTACTGCTGGTAGTTCATTGCTCATTGCGTGTTCCTTTGAAGCCACCCATGTCCATCCTGTGATGAGCAATACACTGTTTTTCATATTGCCCTAGGTTCATCGCCCATCACATGTTGCATTCTCACCATTGGAAGGTAACCTCGATAAGCGTTGCAGTTAAAGTTTTTAACCCATCACTGGCCTTATCGCTATCATCGATTGTCTCATGATCTCCAAAAGGGAACCCATGACTACCGATGGGTGGAGTTTCTCCCCATCATGCGGTCTTGGTGTATTGTGGGTTAAGATTGCTCGATGAAAAGTGAAGATGCGATGAGTGATGGAATTTAGGTCTTCATCTAGGATCCTCATGTGATCAAGATAAATGGCTAATAACTCATTGCTTGCTTCTCAGCCATTGCTTGATGAGATCCCAAAGCAAAATTGGAAGACGCGATGGGTCATGTGAGTTGGTTTTCTAGCTAAGATCATCAAGATTAGCGGCAAGCAAGTTAAGAATGATGGAGTTTGGATACAAATGGGTATGTGGAAGTTGTAAAGCACCTCATCGTTGTTTCTAAATACAAGCATAAAAGAAAGTGGCAATCCTTAATGAGCCTCATGGATCAAGTTTTAAATCCTAAACAATCTGTAAGATGGGGTTAGAGAATCAAATAGAATAGGTAAAGTGACAGCTAACACCTCTAAACTATTAATCCACATCCAAACAAGAGAAAACAAAGTAAGCATAAGGAAAATAAAACATTAAATTAAAATACTCCCATGCTTGAACTTGAATCACTTCTCTAGCTCTCCTATTTCTCCTTTTGCAAATATGCCCTCAGATTTGTAGTGTGACTTGTGCAAATACCTGCAAATGATAAGTAGAAAGTTGGAGAAGAATAGCTGTTAAAATGAAAATGGAGGAGGAAGGTTGTTTTTATAGACAACCATTTGAATGGACGACTGAGCTTAATCTTCTAGAAAGATTCCAAGATCAATGGATGGTAATGCATGAGAGGGATGTTACGAAATGGATGGTTGAGATTAAGTCTCAAAAAAGATGCCAAGATCAATAGTCCAGAATTGATGCACCAAGAATATGCTATTCTTAGAGGAATCATGACAAGAAGACATGCAAAGACATGCAGGCCATGATAGACATGCAGGCTAGGATAGGCATGCAAGGACATGTAGGGACATGCAAGCTATGATAGGAAATGAATGTTATGACAAGGGATTATGACAGGGTATCTTTGACCAAGTGGTGCATAAATAATTTATTTTAAATAATTTATTCGAAAATGTTGGAAATGGACAAGTGGAAAATAGAAGAAATGGACAAGTGGAAAATAAATAATTTATTCAAATTATTTATTTAAAAATAGAGGAAATGGACAAGTGGAAAATAAATAATTTATTCAAATTATTTATTTGAAAAAAAATGTGAAAGGAGGAGCATTTAATTAAATTTATTAATTTAATTAAATGGAGAAGACTCCTAAATTAGACCTTAAATAATTAATTTAGATTAGCATATTTAAATTAGGAGGTGGCATGGGATAGTTAAATAAGTTTAATAATTATTTAACTATAGAAGACTTAAAGGACCATGAATAGGTAAATAATTAATAGTAATTATTTAACTATAGATGAAAGGTGACAAAATAATTAAATAAATAATAATTTATTTAACTATTGAAGAAGAGGGAGAAATTAGTGACACAATTAGTTTATTTAATGCGATTAGGAGATGGGAATAAATATTAAAAGTGAGAATTAATTAAATAATTATTAAAATTATTTAATTAATGAAGAATATAATCAAACATTCTGAATAATAACTAAATTATTATTGAGGGCCGAGGATGAAGAAAAATGACACTCGAAGGCTTAGGACATTTTTATGTGTCTACATTTTTCCCCTCTTTGTCATAATGCAGCATGTCGCATTATGACAAAGAAAAATAAGTCAAAGTCATGCCCCAATGCAAAATAAGATGAGGGGAAGAATTAGCGGATGGTGATTCTGGTGATATGCCCCCTCGAGGAAGGGAGACAGGATGGGGTTCAAGAACAGGGTGTGCTCTCAAAATTGATGAGAAGACTAGAGGATGAAAGACAGAAGGAATGTTAGCTTGGAAGGGGATGGATATTAGCGTGGAAGAGAAGGGAGGATGAAGATGGAAAGCTAGATGAAAAAAAAAGATAGGGGAACCAACTTTCATACTTACATTTTTTATTTTTATCATCATTGGGCAGATTATTGTAATGGCCAACAAACACCATGATATGACGTAGACCAAGGTGTGTAAGGTTGTACCATCACGTGAGATAAGCAGTCGCAGACAAGGATGATCATGACTCATACAAAAAGGCACATTTGCCCCAGTCTTTTTGCCATAACCAACCACAAGCAAAAAAAGACAAGAAAGACAAATCATGAAATGTCATTGCTTCTCTAAATCCTATTTCCAGGACATCCTCGAGAAACTAGCAACATGATTACCAAAAAGGACAAAATAAAGCCAAAACCATCATCATGATACATCGCTACTTTTCTAAATCCCAGAGTTAGGACATCACTGAGAAACTAGTAACATAAGTGTCAAAAGACAAAACAAACCTCATGATACGTCGCTGCTTCTCTAAATCCTATTGTCGAGATCTAGCTGAAAAACTAGTAACATGATGAAAAATCAACAGACAAGTGCCAAGTGTTTTCCAAGTGTTTTAATGTCAAGATGTCTGGTTTGATGTCGAGATGCCAGGGTGTCAAGGTTTTGACGATGCCAAGATGATGAGTGTCGAAGATTGCCAAATTCAGGAAGGA
Organism: Sequoia sempervirens; assembly: GCA_007258455.2. Classification (NCBI taxonomy): domain Eukaryota; kingdom Viridiplantae; phylum Streptophyta; class Pinopsida; order Cupressales; family Cupressaceae; genus Sequoia; species Sequoia sempervirens. The sequence continues at coordinate 6,587 of VDFB02026555.1, read as the reverse complement.
CACATCCTAAATAATGTTGATGTCAAGAGGAGAAACCCCCCAAAGTCGAGAGGATCCCTTAAAATTCCAGGTGACAGTGACGATGCCTAGGACGGACACATCCTAAGGCATAAATGATGGGGGTTGTTCTTCAGAAGGACACATCTAAAAGAACATTGATGTCAAGAGGAGTGGTTCTTAAATGTCAAGAGGATTGCTCAAAATGTTGGATGACGATGACGATGCCTAGGAAGGACACATCCTAGGGAATGATTAAATGACAGGCTACCCTTCAGAAGGACACATCTGAAGAGTAAGCAAGATTTGACTAGCTTGACTAAGTTTGACTGAGATTGACTGATTTTGATATGCCAAGATGATTGTCAAAGTTCACTTGGGTAGATTGTTCATTCAAGTTTAAAGACTGTTTCATGTGTGTGCAAAAATTGTGCAATGAACCCTAATGGACTGACCTAATGCGGCGTCGGGGGCCCATTGACAGATGGCCTTGCCTATGTCATGCACTCAGAGACCTCGTAGTTCGACACGACCAAAGACTTTTTTTTGTTGATGAAAGATTGAGTCATGATTTATTTTGAATAACCTAATAGGACTGACCTAATGTCTTGGGGGCTCGAAGATGAGCCTTGTCTATGTAGCAAATGCACAGAGATAATGTAGTTCGACAATGACAAAGACTAATCAAGACTTGAATTGACGTGACTGTGTTGACTGACATGATTCCATTTTGGAAGTTTGTATTTTCTTCAGGACATTTTTAAATTTTTAGGTCTCTCTTTTTTCTTTTTTCTTTTTTTTTCAGGACTTTTTTTTTAATTTTTAGGTCTTTTTTTAGGACATTCAATTTTAGGTCTTTTTAGGACATTTCTGATTTTTAGGTCTTTTTGGGGACATTTTATGATTTTAGGTCTTTCACATTTCTAATTTTTGAGTCTTTTTCAGAAAACATTTTTTCTAATTTTTAGGTCTTTTTGGACATTTCTAGTTTTAGGTCTTTTTAAGGACATTTTGATTTTTAGGTCTTTTTTAAGGACATTTTCTAGTTTTTTAGGTCTTTTTTAAGGACATTTTTTGATTTTTAGGTCTTTTTTAAGGACATTTTCTGATTTTTAGGTCTTTTTTCAAGACATTTTCTAATTTTTAGGTCTTTTTTCAAGACATTTTCTAATTTTTAGGATCACGTGTGGTACCCACTGCAGTCTCATGATAAAATTTTGCCCCTAGTCAAGTTGAGTATGAGCCAGGGAAAAATGAAATGTAAAGAAAAGGCATGACTAGCATGGACAGTGGACAATATGCAAAACTTGATTTCAACTATTGTCAGCCATGGATAGAAATATCATGATATTAGGACAAAGTGTTATGGCGAATGTCGAAAAAGAGTATGTTCATTAGGGACAGAGGTAGATAGAGTGACAGTAGATGGCACAGCAATGACTGACTACACATGGCATCTGTTTGCTAGGTTTTCACCATGGTACTTATCCAAAGCACCTATTTACCAGGTTTTCACTATTGGACGAATGATTTCTCTTTATTTTTGTCATTTTATTCTTTTTTTTTTGGTGTCACCAGGATGCCTGTTTGCCAGGTTTTCATCAAGGTGATGATTTTTTTGATTTTCTAATTTTTTTGTATTTTTACTGGTTTTCAGACAGGCTTTCTGATGCTATGCATAGAATTTGCGTAAATGTAGACTGTTGATTGGCTCTGTCAACTGTTCACCTTCAGGAGTAGCTAACTGATATGCTCCAAAACCAAATGATGCTATGATGACATAAGGGCCCAGCCAATTAGGCTCAAATTTTCCTGGCTTCTCCCTATCTGACTGATTCTTGGGATTTTGCATGAGAACTAAGTCACCAATGTCAAACTGTCGAGTCATCACCCTTTTGTTATAGCTTCTACAAAGATGATTTTGGTATGCTCGTAAATGATTCAATGCATTGTGTCTGTGTTCATCTAGAATTTCTAACTCGTGTAGTCTTGATTGTCTGTATTCTTCATCAGTGATGAGGCCTTTCATGGAGACTCGCAAAGATGGAATTTCGACCTCTATGGGCAAGATGGCTTCAGCTCCAAAGACAAGGGAAAAAGGAGTGGAACTAGTGGGAGTACGAATGCTCGTGCAGTATGCCCACAAAGCAGGGTTGAGTTGGATGTGCCAGTCATGCCCAGCGTCATTGACAGTCTTTTTAAGAAGTTTGATAATGGTTTTATTAGATGCCTCAGCTTGACCATTTCCTTGTGGGTAATATGGTGTGGAAAAGTGGTGGCTAATATTGAAACGTTGACATAATTCATAGACTTCATGGTTTTTGAAGGGACAACCATTATCCGTGATGATGGATTGTGGAATGCCATACCGACAAATGATATAATTGAGGATGAATTTGGAGATTTGTTTTTCAGTAATGTAAGTGAGTGGAATGGCCTCGATCCACTTAGTAAAATACTCAGTGGTGGTGATAATGAATTTGTTCCCATTGGAGGATGTAGGGTGAATCTTGCCCATGAGATCAAGTCCCCATTGTGCGAAAGGCCAAGGAGAAGTGATCGGCCTCAACTCTTGTGCTGGAGCGTGAATCAAATCACTATGAATCTGACATTGGTGACAAGTTCTTACAAATTCTAGTGCATCCTTTTCTAGTGTTGGCTAATAGTAACCAAGTCTCATAATCTTTTTAGCTAAGGTTGGGCCACTCGAATGGGACCCACATATACCCTCATGTACTTCCTGTAAGGTCGCTTTTGCTTCATTAGTGTTGAGACAACGAAGAAGGGTATTGTCAAAGCTATGACGGTAAAGGGTGTTGCTAATGATGGTATAACGTGTAGCTTTGCGGATAAAGGACTTCCTTTGGTTATTGGAAAAGTTTTGGGGAAGGATCTGTGAATGAAGGTAGTCAAAAATGTCCTTGTACCAGGGGGAACTGGAACCAACAAGCTCATAGACAATTTCTGATTCGAGGACATCATAAGCCGAAACCAATAACTGCTCAACCAAAAACTCAAACTGTGGGACATTGCTAGGAATATCAAGCAAAGATCCAATAGTTTCCATAGCATCAATAGCCTTATCTTGTGTTCTTGGAATCAATTCAAAGGATAGTTTGTGAAAATATGTTAGGAAACTGTCAACCATTCGTTTATAAGGAATTAGCTTCTCATCTTTGGTTTTATATTCATCATTGACTTGGTTTATAACTAGCTGAGAATCGTCGAGGACCTGCAAATTCCTCATTTTCCACTTGATAGCCATTTAGAGTCTTGTAATTAGTGCTTCATACTCTGCCATGTTATTAGTGCATGGAAATGCTATGCGAAATGACCTTGGGATGGAGTCTCCTTGTGGGGTAATGAATAGTATTCCAGCTCCTGAGCCATGATTAGTGTGAGATCCATCAAAGTATAATTGCCAAGGCTATTGGGACTCTGCATGAAATATAGACTCATCTGGAAATTCTATTGTAAGAGGATGATTATCTAGTATTGGTGCATCTGCGAGCTGGTCTGCTATTACCTGTCCCTTGATGGCTTTTCGTTCCACATATTGAATATCATATTCACTGAGGATTGTAATCCATTTTGCTAAATGTTCAGTCAATGTTGCTCGACTCAAGAGGTACTTCAAGGGATCAATCTTAGCTACCAAATGTGTCTTATGGTTTAACATGTAATGCCTTAATTTTTGGGCTGCAAATACAACTGACAAACAAGAACGTTCAATGGGTGTGTAATTTAGCTCATACGCCACCATTGTTTGACTGATATAATATATGGCCCTCTCTTTTTCTTCATAGTCATTTTGTGCTATTAATTTCTCCAGTGCTGAAGTAGTTGCAGAGATGTACAAAATTAATGGTTTTCCTTGGATAGGAGGCATGAGAACTGGAGGTGATAATAAATACTGTTTGATCTGGTTGAATGCTTCCTGACACTTATCTATCCACACAAAGGGGATCCCTTTGCGTAGAAGATACTGGAATGGTTGACACCTATCTGCGAGTTGAGCAATAAACCGTCTAATGGATTGAAGTCTACCTTGTAGTGTTCTTAGGTCACTGATTCCCTTAGGAGGAGGCATATCTAATATAGCTCTAACTTTAGCGGGATCAACTTCAATGCCTCTACGGGAGACTATGTATCCCAATAACTTCCCTGATGTTACACCAAAAACACACTTTTTCGGGTTTAACCAGACCTTATATTGTTCCAACCTCCTGAAAACTTTGTCTAATACTGAAAGGTGGTCTTTTCTTGTCAATGACTTTTCCAAAATGTCATCTACATAGTCCTCCATTAATGTGTGTATCATGTCGTGGAATATTGTTGTCATTTCCCTTTGATATGTAGCGCTTGCATTTTTAAGACCAAACGGCATTACAGTCCAACAGTATGTACCCCACGGGCATGTGAAAGCAGTTTTGTGTTGATCTTCAGGGGAAATACGAATCTGATTATAACCAGAGAAACCATCCATAAGGGACAACATCTCATATCCAGCTGTAAGGTCCACAATGATGTCAATGTTCGGTAGAGGAAAATCATCTTTAGGACATGCTTTATTAAGGTCTTGGAAGTCTATGCATACACAAATCTATCCAATATACTTAGTGACAGGTACGAGGTTGGATATCCACTTAGCATAGTCAATTGATTTGATAAAACCCACATCCAACAACTTTTTGAGTTCAGCTTTAACCAATAATGCCACTTGCGGGTGCATTTTTCTTAGCTTTTGTTTTACTAGCTTGGCATCTAGCAATAATGGCAAGTGATGCAATACTAACTCAGGATCTAATCCCGTCATGTTGTCATAAGACCATGTGAAGTTTACCTTGCGTTCTGAGAAGAACTTTTGAAATTCTGGTTGTTCAACTTTTGTCAATGATGTCGCAAAGAGAACCATTTTGGGGTCTTCCACAGTAGCTATATTAACTGGTATGGTGTCTTCTACAAGCATTGCTGATTTTTCTCTGTCTACGGGGAGAAATTCCAATCCTCCACCCTTGGGCGCCTCAAGGAGGTTTTCACCCTCCGATACGTCCTTTAGTTTTACTATTTTGTCGTTAGAAGGTGCCTTTCGGTTTTCACCTAGAAACGTGTCATTTTTTACTTTATTTTTCTTTTTAATTTTGCGACTAGAGGATGGTGCAGTCTCCCTGAAATAAATAGCACAATCCAAGTCAATGGCAAATCCAGCTTTGTGATCCCCATTTGGAATGCCCTCACGTAGTCCTAGAAATTCTGCTATAGCCTCATCATTTTGAAAAGTGTCCATTACTGGTGGGCCTTGTTGGTTCCAGTCAATTAAGTCGGGCTAAACTAAAGATATTCCATCATCAACATTTGCAAATTGAGGAGATGACATGAAGAGCATGCAAATGGATGTCGAGACGTTAAAAATGAAATTGTCATTGTCTGGCTCTATGTCAGATTCTATCTAGTATTCTCCTTCGCTTATTTCATACTCACCAGCGAAATAAGGGACAATGGGAGTATCATTAGAGTTAGGATTAGCAGTGGCAAGTGATGGTTCAAGTGGTTCTGAATGATTGTCATCAATTTGGGATGAATGGGCTGGTATGTCGGGGCTAGGATGAATGGGAACAAAATATGATCTAGACTTGACATCATTTGATGTTGTATCGATCTTAAACATTTTCTAGAATCGTTCCTCAAATGTAGGCTCGCCAAGTTCCAGGAACAACTCATCCAGGCAACAGTCACTTAAGGATCACTGAGAACCAAATTCCCATTCGTGAGAGTCAGTTTCAAAGGAGGTGTCCCCAATTGTCTCAACACAGTCTGAAGCATACACTAACTCACATGGAAGTACATTGGTACTTGGATCACCAGATTCTCATGGACCTAACCCTAACCCAAGATGTTTTGGTCTTTTTGAAACTGATAGTGGCTCACGCCTTCCATTTTTATCCTTTCCAAGACCATTTTTTCCATCATAACCTTTTGCTTTTATCATGTTGTATCCTTTTCCATATATTGTTACTAGCAAGGGAGTTAAGTCTCATGGTTCTCTATAAATCCAGGATAGTATATCATCTGTGTCCTCTTGACTCATTTCACCCCACTTTATGAAAACTGTATTTGGAGGAACCCTGAAAGTTTCTTTTTCTTGTATTCTAAAACAAGGTTTGCCATAGACCTGGGGAGACTTGGGCATCTTGGTTATGCAATAGGCTATATTTAGATTGTACTCTCCACATCCTTGATCCTGAATCTGGAACCTCAGGTCGACACTTGGGGTGATAAATGAAGTGGAAGGTGTTATGGAAGTGGTCATGGTGGTCAAAGAAGTAGGAGTGGAAGCGATGGATGAAGAAGTGGAAGATTTCATGAGTGTTGAGGGATCAATGAATTTAGAAGGAAAAGATGTCAGAGCTTCCCTATTGATAGGGACTTGACGTTCTGAGACACCTCGTAAGTTGGTAGAATATTGGAATGGATCAAGGTCTTCGTATATAGTAATCTCAGTTCCTTCAAAAGGAAACTTCAAGCACTGGTGATATGTGGAGGGAATGGCTTTCAAAGCATGGATCCAAGGTCGACCGAGTAAAATGTTG
>VDFB02026554.1:62667-210038 GCA_007258455.2 Sequoia sempervirens | reverse complement strand
CATTCTTTGGAGTTATAGAAGATCAACTTTCTTCTTGTTTTTGATTTCATCACTTGAAATGTTGGCTAATCCAACATGTTCTGCAATGTATTGTGCTTGCTGGCGAGCTTTCTGTTCTTTTGCAAGCATCATTTTCTGTTTTTCCTCTGCGTCACTTGAACTTGATCGTAATTGCCTTGAACGAAATTCAGCTGCCTGGGACTGCAACAGATAACCTTATCTTAGTGTATATCAATTTAATTCATGAGAAGTGAGCCACCATTTATAAAAATTGGAGCTTTCAACAAACACAAATCTGTATTTTCAATCCAAATTTTCCTTACAATTGGTATTCCTACAATTTTCGCCTTTAATGTACAAAGTAATTTCAAGTTGGATTAAGATGATATTTCAGAAAGGATGATGAGTGGACTACAAGTCATGAGGAAGGAGCTGAGGATTGGAAACAATCAGTTAGACCTAAATTATCATATAAGGAAAGCTTATTTCCGCCAAGCTAGGCCAAATGCTCATGATCACCAAGATTGGTATAAGAAGCTACAAATCTATAAGTGGAAGACAGATACCCTTGAAAATGGACTAGGGAGATTGCAAATACAGCAACAAGATGTCTAAGAGTTCATAAACTACTTATAAGAAATTCATTTGAAAAAATGAGTTCTTTTATAGATTTTGCCAATTTAGCACCACAGGTTTAGCACAAGGGGAAAAAGGTCGATAAACTACTTAGTCTTGGATATTTTTTTGTTTTAGTAAGGAAAAGAAGAAATTTACATTTATAAAAATGGATACCTAACTATGTCTGCTATTTCTGGAACTGCCATAGAAAACAGTACTACCATCGTACTAGCTTCTAAGACATTCAGAACATAGCAGCAAAAATATTTTGGGGAAAAAATTGGCAAACCAAAAGTATAAGATTTTTTGAAATAATCGGATTAAGAAAAAAATGTAAAAAATTGTAGAACAAAAGATAAAAACTATTTTTTTTTGAAATTGAAAGGCATTTCCATAGCATAGAGATATAGAGAGCAAATAAAATAAAGAGTTTAACTAATGAATTGTAGAAAATAGATTTTTGTAGTTTATATTGATATCATTGATTTCATTGCATTGCACATCTTTCAAACTTAAAAAGCATTACTTCACATTGCATAACTAATAACTAGATGCATTTTTTCAAACAGTTCACTGCCTTGTCTATGCTACCACATTTTTCATACATGTCTACCAAAGCATTTTATCAAACAGTTCACTGCCTTGCTGCTATAGCTAAATGCCTAAAACAGGTGCATTCAAACAAGCTATGGATGCTTGGAAAAAATCTATCAAAGCATAATAGTAAGCAATAGCATAGACAAGGCAGTGAACTGTTTGAAAAAATGCCTCAAAGAAATGTGGTCTCATGGTGAAGGAATGCCATGACAAGCCATAGACAAGGCAGTGAACTGTTTACAAAAATGCCTCAAAGAAATGTGGTCTCATGGTGATGGAATGCCATGACAATCCATAGCAATTTGCTTGTCATGGCATTCCATCACCATGAGACCACATTTCTTTGAGGCATTTTTTCAACCAGTTCACTGCCTTGTCTATGCTATTGCTTACCATTATGCTTTGATAGATTTTTTCCAGGCATCCATAGCTTGTTCGAAAGCACCTGTTTTAGGCTTTTAGCCATAGCAGCAAGGCAGTGAACTGTTTGATAAAAGGCTTTTGTAGACATGTATGAAAAATGTGGTAGCATAGACAAGGCAGTGAACTGTTCGGAAAAAATGCCTCAAAGAAATGTGGTCTCATGGTGATGCCATGACAAGCGAATTGCTATGGATTGTCATGGCATTCCATCACCGCGAGATCACATTTCTTTGAAGCATTTTTTCAAACAGTTCACTGCCTTGTCTATGCATTTGCTTACTATTATGCTTAGATAGATTTTTTCCAAGCATTCATAGCTTATTCAAAAGCACCTGTTTTAGGCTTTTAGCCATAGCAGCAACGCAGTGAACTGTTTGATAAAATGCTTTGGTAGACATGTATGAAAAATGTGGTAGCATAGACAAGGCAGTGAACTATTTGAAAAAATGCCTCAAAGAAATGTGGTCTCATGGTGATGGAATGCCATGACAAGCAAATTGCTATGGATTGTCATGGCATTCCATCACCATGAGACAACTGAATATCAATTTGCGTACAACTGGTCTAGTATGAGATAAATCCTGTCTCTATTTGCCTGCATGTAAATCTTAACCTAGAATATCTTAGAACATTCCACAAATTATTTCCTTTTTAATTAGTCATTGACTCACAAGAGGCCTATTGAGTTTGAGATTTGCCTAGAGCCTATCCAATGGAGACACTGCAGATAGGCCATACTTTTTATATATATTGGAAACACTTCAATATGAAATATTAATCAAAAATTATTTTTAAAGTACATTTGAAGGTTTACGATAAAAGAACATATGGTTGGTACGCATGGCCCAAAAAAGCTAAACACAAACTATAAAAGCTTATATCAAACTAAGTGTCATAGGAAAAGTCAACCACTAGATCATTGAGCACAAACCACCACTCCAAAAGGAAGAGGTGGCAGATCACCCTGTGGATGGGGACGAGCCCAAGCAAAGGGCTTGCTTGAGGGAGGATGAAGAGCAACCCAACTATCCTGAATTGCATGAGGCATGGACATACCCCACCTAGGTAGTGGAAGCATGATGGTACTGTTGCCTATATTTCACCTACAGTTAAATCAGGCAAGATAATCATATGTTAGATCTTCGAGAGGCCAATGGAGCATTCACACGAGGGAAAAGACTCTACATCTGTTGCTAGGTTATGGGGAACTCAGTGGGAGAAACTTCCCTAGGGAGATTCGGCATGAAAATCATCTAAGGAGAAAGTCGGCAGGACATTTCGGACAATTTTTACAACTTTGCATAGGGTGCATTTCTAGGTGACAACAAGTACAAGTGTTGATAATGCCCTAGTAGGAAAAGGCCATCCATAAGGCCCAACAATGGTCTTTCCACATGGTAACCAAGTCCAACGCCTTCTCTGTGATGGAGGAGAAAAGTGGTTGTGGTTGTGTGAGTATGAAATATTCCTTCCTTACAATTCCCACCAATTTTCAACTGAAAGTTTTTTCTTTAAATTTTCCAGTAATTCTATTAACTTTTTTTGTTTTCCAACAATACAATTTTTAAATAAATGAACATTGGCTGGTATTTATTTTTTACTTGAATAGAAGATTCATGACCAATATTTATAACAATAATAATAAAAAATTATTTGAATTCAAATAAATATGTAAATAATAACAAAAACCTGGTTGCTGAGCTGCGATCTCCTTTTTGCAAATTATTTGATTTCCTTTTCAACTGTTGTGGCTTCTTTTTGGTAGAGATTTCTTGACTATCATAGGTGGCGGCTGCCATGGGAGAGATTCTACCTCCACTAAGGATAGTATGGCTGACTGGGCCCACCGATCTGCCTCCTCCAAATCAGCATATAGCCCAGAAAGCACAACCAAAAATTTCTAAATTGCTATGTCCCCTTTCTTTGGAAGCTAGTCGTTCCTGGTCAAAACTCCCACCTGCGATTCCTTTTCGAGATTCTATTGGTTGCTTAGATAGTGGCGGCTGAATAAAAACCTAATTTAAAATATTAAATGCTGCGATCTTTAATTCCCCTCCAATTCCCACATTATTATTCACACTTGACCTGCAATGTCTATTCCTCAAAACTGTGATTACCTTTTTCTTTAGTTTGAATAATATTCAACAGGGGTGACTGGGTTTGAGGTAGTACTACTGCCCAAACACATTCAATGAATTTCAAAGTACTCAAAACCTGCAGCTGCTTGAGACCTTTGAATTATTTCTATTTTTTGAATCAAGCAAAATTGAGTTGGATTGATTTTAGAGTTAGTGAGCTAATGACTCAAAAGGATAACGTGAACTTCAAATTGCTCCAAATTGATTGTGACCATATTTTGTGGTTGCCATTTCAACCCATTCCCAATAGGAACGGCTAGCAGTCTGAACACTCTAGGGACATTAAGAGGATCATTGTCCCCTAGCAACTCCAAAATGATCTACTTAATGGGATCATCTCCCTTGGCTTTGCAACATCAATGGGATTAAAAACAAACCTATGGTCCATGGTGGTGTTGTGACCTTTTCACACATCACCCCATTCAAAATGGGGACCCCCTAATTTTCGCTCCATTCGGGTCTTTTGGCTTGGGTTTGTGGGTCTGTCTCTCTCTGTTAGTTCTTTCTGTCTGGTGATGTACTTGCCATTTGACCTAGATTTGAATTTTGACTAAGTCTGGACGGCTTTCTGATGAATTAGGGTTTACGATCTTCAGATACCTTTGAGGTCAAATTGAGTTGGCTAATCAAATTTTGAGCTTAGCACTGCTATCAGGATGCTTTGAGCAGGCTCCCACTGAATTTTCACTAAATTCTGATAACTTGCTATTTTTAGTAAGTACCAATTTGGGGCCTATTTTCTTGGGATTTTCAAATTCTGACGACTGCACTACACTTTGAACACTGTGAGCTGCCTGCTTGCAAAATTTGAGCTGAAACAGACAACTTGCTATTTTTAGCAGTTCTACCTTTGAGGGTCATTTTTAAGGTTCGCATGTTGGACTTTCAGATGCATGTTTGGAGATTCTTTGTGGGTTTTTCGAGACCTTCGTAGTGATATAGCATGCAAAATGAGATGATGACTTTCAATGATTTAGGCTTCAGTGGCTAGTTTTAGGATTTGCATGCGAGATTTCTCAGCACATGTCTGCATAATCTTTCTGGGTTTTCCAAGAGCTTCGCAACGAGGTAACATGCAAGCAGAGTTGATCACTTTTCAGGAACTTGCTATTTTTAGTCAGTGCTCGCATGTTGATCATTTTTCTGGGTTTTTCTGGGTTTTTTGAGATCTCTCGGGTTGTGTGACATGCAAACTCATCCGACAGCTGATTGGTCACTTTTTCGGACACTTACTATTTTTAGCAGGATCACTCCGATAGCTGCCCAACACTTCAGAATCACGAACACAATGACATGCAACAGGAACGGGGTCAAACGGAGACTATTTGAGCAACATGCAAGTTAGATTAGGGTTTCCAACTTCAGGACCCGAAATGAGGGGTCAAACGTCAGAATTTCCAAAAATCAAGGTGTCCCATCACGATCAACATCTTTCAAGGAACCCGCTAGTAAAATTTGAAGGCAATCTGAGCACTTAATATTTATAGTAAGTCACTTCTCAAACAGGGCTATAAATAGCAGGTCAGCACGAGGCACTAGTGTGAGCAGGTCAAGCAAGTGATGAGGACCCCATGGAGCGAATTTCAAGTCAAACGGAGTTGCAAAGGTTCGAAAATCAAGCACTTACTATTTTTAGCTTGTCCATGCAGAGGAATTAGGGTTTCCTAAAAAGTAGGGCGAAGCACGAGGGTCACACAGAAGCAGTATCTAGTCATGATCGACATCCTTCAGGCAATCAACACACAAAGTTTGAGCTCATTCTGAGCTATTACTATTTTTAGTAAGTTGCTAAAAATAGCAGGTACAAGCAGGCATCAGACACCAACAGCTCAGTCACGTCATGAGGGTCGAGGCAAAGTAAAAATCAAGCTTTTTAGAGCTAGAAATCAGCTTGAAATGCAAAAATTGAGGAACGTTCTAAAAATAGCAAGTTAGGGCAAGTTGAGGGCACCATGAACAATTCACCCTAAGTCAAGCAAAAGGCTTGAAAATTCATCCAAGTCTGATAAACTGAAAGCTAGACACCCTCAAATCCGCTCCAGAGGCTTGAAGAGCCATGAAAATTCACTAAGTCTAAGAAATTTGAAGTCCAGCATGCCAAATGCGCCTTAGCTACTTGAGGATGGCTGAAAATTCTTCTAAGTACTTGAAATTGGAAGTAGGCATGGTGAAATGCGCCCTTGAAGCTGAAGATTGATGGAAAATTTTCTAAGCTATCAAAATTTGAAGCAGGGACCTACATATGCGCCCTTGCAAATTTGAGGGGAGTTGACATTTTTTCTAAGTATCCAAAACTTGAAGCTCAACCCCTCATATGCGCCTTGGGAGGAAGAGGGTGATTAAAATTCTACTAAGTCCTTGAAACTTGAAGTACACCCTCTAAAATGCGCCCTTACAAGCTTGAAGCCTTGAAATTTTCTAAGGCAATGAAATTTGAAGCTACCCATGTGAAATGCGCCTTACCTTGCATGGATGCTTGGAAATTTTTCTAAGTGTTATAAACTTGAAGCAAGCACACCAAAATGCGCCCTTGAAGTGAGAGGAGGTTGGAAGGTTGAAAAATATTCCAAGTATTTTAAACTTGAAGTATGACCCTCCATATGCGCCTAAGGAGAGGAGAGGGTGATTAAAATATTCTAAGGCATGAAAATTTGAAGGAGGCACCCCTATATGCGCCCAACTTTGGAGGAAGAGTTAGAAATTTTTCAAGTGTCCAAAACTTGAAGTGTGACCCTCTATATGCGCCTTGATCTTGAGGAGAGCTAAGAAAATGTCTAAGGCAATGAAACTTGGAGTAGATACCCTCATATGCGCCTCAACTTGGGTGAGAGTTAGAAAAACTTCTAAGGAAAATAAACGTCTAAGTATGGAGGAATGGAAGTAAGACCCCTTGTATGCGCCCAAGAACTTGAAGGGAGGTAAGAAAAGTTTCTAAGTCTTGCAAATTAAAAGCTAGCCATATCAAATGCGCCTTGGAAAGAAGGAGAGTTGGAAATGTTTCTAAGGCCTGTAAACTAAAAGTGAGACCCCCTATATGCGCCTTGAGGAGAAGAGGAGTTAGAATTTATTCTAAGGCATTTAAATTTGAAGCTGGACCTCCATATGTGCCTAAGAAGCTGAGAGAGTTTGAAAGTTTCTAAGGCATGTGAAATTAAAAGCTTGGCTACCTAAATGTGCCTTAACCCAAGGAGAGAATGATTAAAAGTTTCTAACACATGCAAACTTGAAGTGGAGGACCCTATATGCGCCCAAAGTAAGAGCAAGTCAATGAAAATTTCTATGGCAAGTGAAATGAAAGCTTAAGACTCCAAATGCGCCTGGCTTGAACAAGGAAACATTGAAGGCTGATAAAACGTCTAAGTATTAAGTACCCCCCCCCTCTCACACGCGCCTAGCATGAAGAGTCAATTAAAAAAATTTTTCTAAGGGAAATTGAAAGTTACCACCCTTGAATGCGCCCATGGGAGAGAATTGAAAGGGAGATGCTCAAGAAAATTTTCTAAGTAGGAAAATGAAAGTTGGAGAGTCCAAGGGCGCCTGAAGACTAGAAGCTAGGGGAGATATTTTATAATGTTGAAATTGGAACCTCAAGATGATAAATGCGCCTAAGCTTGAATGTGGTTTGTGGAATTTTCATAAGGCGTTGGAATTAAAGGTTCAAGAGTGGATATGCGCCTAACATGAAGTTTGGATTTTTTTTAAGTGAGAAATGAAAGTTGGCCTAGTAAAAGACGCCCAAGGCTGGAGAAGTCAAATAGACTTCAATTAAAATTATTTTCCAAAGTTTAAAAATCAAATGTCCCCCTTCGGTTAGACACATGAAATTTTGAAGTTGAGAAATATTTATCAAGGGGGAAATATTTTAAAAATGTTCTGGAAGGAAAATAATTTTGCTTGGTGATTTTAAAATGCTAGAGCTCACAAGTGATGAAATTTTTTCTGGGTGAAATATAGATTTTTTTAAAAAAAGGGCGCTGACGAAGGAAAATAATTTTGCTTGGTGATTTTAAAATGCTGGAGCTCACAAGTGATGAAATTTTTTCTGGGTGAAATATAGATTTTTTTTAAAAATGGGCGCTGACGAAGGAAATAAATAAAGTTTCTCAATGGAATAAAATTCTAAGGTGTTGGGATTAAATTTCAATAATAAATACACCATTGCTCAAGGGTGAGATTTTTTTTATGCTGAAGTAATTTTTAATAAATTTCTCAAAAATGCTTTAGTCAACTGGACGTTACATGCAGTCAAGGAGGGAAATTTAATTTTCAAACGAGGAAAGAATCTCCAACAATAGCAAATTCCTATGACAACTCTATGACGACTGAGCATATTCTCTCTTGAATTGGAAATTTTCTAAGTAGTGGGGGAGTGAATTAATGACAACTGCTAAACTGGGCGACTTCTTTCAGTTATATAAACTCTGAAGCTATTCATTTTTCTTCACAAGTTGCAGAGTTGAGATTGTGCTGAAGCTGAAAGTGATTGCTGAGTGAGTGAGAAATTTTTGAGCTGAGTAAATAATTTTTCTAAGTGCTGAAGGTGAAGTGAGTGAGTGCTGAGAAGGAGAAAATTCTGAAGTAAGGGAGTTGAGCTTATTTTTTTTTCGAAGTGCTGAAAGTGGTATTGCTGAAGCTCGAAGTTTGAATTTCGGTGTTATAATTCTCGAGGTTTGGAGTTGGTGGTTTAATGCTGAAGATTTTTATTTTTGAAGCTAACTCCACTTGCCAGCCATCTCGCAGTAATTTTATTTTCTAAGTTGGAATTGTAATGCTTGATTTTTTATTTTGCAGATGGCCGAAGTTCGAAGAGGAGATGCTGCCGGAACAAGCAAAGCTGCAGGCAGAGCTGGAAATGCTAAAGCAGGCAAGGAGAATGCCTCCAGGCAGGCAATCATCAAACAGTTGAAGAAGTCATTCATTCCTGAATCGAAGTTCGTGTCGAAGCTGGGAGGTTTGACTGATACAAACCTTGGTTCATTCAACCTCGAAGCATTCAAAAGAAGAATATACGGGTAGGGTGGTTATCCTCCATCAGTGACATCGCACAACATTGTGAGAAGTGGATTGTATGCAGCTGCTAGTTTTCCACCAGCAATTTGATGTCCTGAGCTGATAATGGAATGTGCAAACTACTACAAGCCAAACCACTGAACAATTATTTCTTCAGAAGGCAAGTTGCTGGCCAACTTCACACTTGAGGCTATTGGAGAAGCGTTTGGGATTCTAGCTATGGACAAAATGTTGTACAAGTCTAAGGAGAGGGCTTATAAAATGTATGCCTCATCTTTCGATAGGTGTGCAAAGAGAATCAACACAACATGGATGAGGAAGCCAAAGCCTCCTGGCGCCAAGTTGCCAAAGTAGATCATCTCAGAGGAGCTAAAACAAGAATACTGTGATTTAATCATGATGCTCAACTGGGTGAATGGCAGCCCACAAGCGTATGCTTTTGAGCCTTGGATGTTCTTCTACATCAGCATGGTGTTAGAGGGGAAGGAATATGTAGATTGGGCGAGGATGATCAGTGACAACATAGATGAACAATTCATAAGCCTAAGGAGAAAAAAGACGTTTTACATGAGCTCGTATGTCATTTATATGCTAGCTCGAATGACGAAGTATAAGGGGCTGACATACCAGGAGCCGATTGGATGTGGTTTTGGTCAATTTAAAATCCATGAAGCTTGTAGGAAGCTGCATTTGACAAGTACCTCCAGCTTCAAAAGAGTGAACGATGCTTTCACTATGTATATCACAAGGACTCTTCGACGGAGAACGCAACAAAGAATATCCAAAGAAGCACAAAAGTTGATTGAAGAGTACGGGTTTTGGTTTATCCAATTCCCGAAGTTCACGTATATAAGGCTGCCGGGGTTCCATTCATATGCCTACCGACTGCCAAGATACCCCACAGATAGGATGGTGATGCTCGAAGTGTCTAGGCAACTCATGGCCTACGACAAAATTATAAGGAAAAAGAAGAAAGGAGGATTGCACTTCCCTATTGTTATGGGAAATTCGCTTGAGGAGTGCCCTTCTTTGCAAGCAGCCAAGGAAGCGAAGGATGAGTTACAATTCTATCACCTCACTCTACACACCAGCCGACAAGATTTTGATCCTCAAAGGAAGATTGGGGTGATACAGGGTGAAGAATATCGACACAAGGCTAATGTAGAAGATTTTTGGGCAAATGCGGAAGATGAAGCTGAAATCAGAAAGAGGATGTTCTCCAGATTGCCTCTGAAATTGATCAGAGAGTGTGAGGTTGTCCAAGTTCTAGATCAAGTGGATGAAGATGCCAACGTTACTCACCTAGATTATGAGTCAATAAAAGACACACCAATCCCACCACCTAATTGGGCGGAGCCGGAAATCACAGACTTGGACACTTTGTCTATGCCTGTCTTAACTTTCACGAGGAGTTGGGTGGATGGACATGTTCACAGACTTAAGAGAAAATCAATTGCCCTCACATACAACCTCATGGGCGATCGAAGGCCACCGATGTCAATAAAGAAGAGGAAACAAACCGCCCAAGCTACAGAACCACAGGAAGTGGAACCAATTCAGTTTGAGCCTCAGAGGATGGAGGAAGCATCACCCACACAGTTGTTGGCTCACTCTTCCAGCGTATAAGAGGTGTCAATATTTGCGGGTCAGAGGGTCAGAGTAAATGAAGAGCAAGAAATGGAAGAAGTTAACCAACCATTGTCTAGGGAGCCTGATAGTCAGAGCGCTAATGCTCCTGGGAGTGCCAACCAGCCGGATGAAGATGAAGAAACAGAAACAGACACTCGCTTGGATCGTGCACTCGAGGCAGCTTTTGAAGATGAGGACATTACAGAGCCTGAAGTTCGGGGTCTTGAGGAGGATAGTTAGCACATGGAAATGGATGAGCCTCAACCGAACGTTGCTGAAGAGGAACTTCATGAAGTAGAAGCAACAAAGGAGCAGCCCCTTGTCGTCTGCGGCGCTCAACAAAATGTTCCAAATTGGCTCACAAGTGCAATAAGGAGAGATCAGGAGGACAACACTGACCCAGCAGTAGAGATGGAAGAGCTCCTTAATAGAATAAGCGGGTCACTTAAGAGGAAGAGAGCCAGAAAGTACTCCAGGATGGAAACAGATGAGTCCGGTTCTCACACTATTCATGTTGCGGTTCCGAGGGAAGAATGTGATCTAGATGAAGTAATGTCTGAAAATTACATGATCACTACGGTTGAATTAGGGCGCCCTACTGGAGTACAAGTAATGAGGAAGCTGAAAACTCCTTCTAGGCACTGAAAGATAGACTGCTTCGAAAGGGAGAAAAATACAAGAGGCTGAAAAGGGAGCATAGGGCGTTAGTTGGGTATGTGTAGCATCTAGCACGTCCATGTGCTCAAGAGAACCCAATGGTGGAACTTCCACCTAAGCTTCCACGGGAGTCAATCAACGGGCTCGAGGAGATGAAGAAGGCCATTCAAGAGGGAGACAAGTGGATTGGTGGTGTTCGTGTTGAGGCTGAGAGATTCGTTGTAGATCTTGTCTCCTCTTTCCAGCATGCTTCCAACATCCTCTCTCGTTTGGAGAACATTGAGCAGGCATGGAGTGATACTCACATATTCCAGGATAAGACTATTCCACGCCTAGCTGCTCTGATGCGTATGCCAGTGTAGACTTTGATTGAAGAGGGGGTGATTCAGGTAGGGGATCGATATGATTTTCCAGGTTGGTATTCTGCTGCATTCACTGGCCGAGGTTTCTTTGACACGGCAAGGTCAGAGTCGGCCAAGATTAGGAAGGCCATGGGAAATATTCAGGAGGGCATCTTCGATACGTTGGAGGCATTATTCACAAAAAGACTAACTCCTGAGGAGGTGACAGTGGATGGATTGAAGGGAAGATTGCAGCCATTCTTCTCTGAGATGAGAGTATTTGCTCAGGTCGACTTTGAGAATATCTCCACGTTCTCCGCCATTATTCAGAGCACGTAGGAATCCATTGAGGCTTGGAGAAAATCTTGAGTCCGGCAGGAGCAGACGATTGCTATCCTTGAGTACCAACTTAATCTTACTCCGGCTATTTTCGAACAAGAAGTTGATAGCTGTGCTGGCCCGGTTTGTTGCTTTCACGGTCAGAGAGAAGAACAATGGGAACAGGATCTTGGATGAGAATCTTCTGGAAGGATAGTGGGCATTAATTTCCCATAGTGGTCAAAGGAGGAATCTGCCATTTTTGTGCTCATTAATTGCACCACTCCACCTTCTGGCGGTTTTTAGGGCAGAATCTAGTCTAGGGCTGATGTGGCTCAATCTGAGCCGTCCATTGTAATTTAATTTGGACTGTCCATTGAGATTGGCCAGCTATATAAAGGGGACTCCCCTCATTTGTACATTATTAGACTAGAGATTATAGATCAAAGAATAGAGCATAGAGAGATAGTTTAGAGTTAGCATAGTTTCATTGCATAGCATAGTTTGAAGGAGAAGGAAAGTTTTCCCTTTGAGAACTTTGTAAGGAATTGTTGTGAAAACTATCATAATAAAAAGAGTTTCATTGATGATGATTTTGTCTTTTGTTATGATCAGCTAGCAAAATTTCTTCGTCCCTCAACTTCAAGTAGGATTAAAATTAGAGTGATTTTCATTTTCATGCAAGTAGTTAGTTGTGGATTGTGGTGTTTGATTGAAGCAGCTTCACTTAATCCATACCACTAGTAAGCTCGCTGATGGTAAGCTTACCTTGTGTGGTCAACTGGAATCCTTTTCAAACTTAACTTCGATTGCAATTCATGTGTTTGTATGCGTCGTCCTGATGGTATTTGCATGTTGAATTGTAATTTGAATATCTTTTGCTGCTCCCTAGAAGATTGCACCAACTTTGTTGAAGCTGTCCAACGCGAGGCAAAGCATAGTCCAGTTGAAGTTTGTTGAAGTCAAACCCCGCACATCTCGCATTTAGGATAGAACTTAGATCTTCTAAACCCTGCACTCATTTAATTTCAGTACATTTTTGGTTAGTATAGGAAACACGTACCTTATTGCTAAATCATCCGCAACACACGAAAATCCCCTTCCAATCATTAACCTGCTGTCAGCTGCAAACATTCTGAACAATTGTGTAAGTCCCCTCGTGTAAACAAGATATCACAACGAACCAACTGAGGGTATTCCATTGCATTTTCGGAACCTTGGTGTTGAACTTACGAACTTTCTTGCAATCTTAGTGTACGGAATTCTTTGATCAAGAGAGAATGGAGTAGCCTTCGGATACTTTGTTCTGCTGATTGGTGCGGTCACAAAAATCACATCAACAGGTGGTATATGCCTAGCCTTGAGCCCAATGCTATTTTTCTATTAAAATAGTGTTTCTAATATCTTGACACTAATTCAAGGTTTTCTAGTTTTACATTTCCTCATTTCCCCATCCCTAAAAAAAGAGGACTTGGTGGAACATATGAATAAATAAATAATTACTGAATTGTTTAATCCATGATAGAAAATATATCCTTAGGAACTTCTTCACAAACCAAAAAATAAAGATATATTCAATTTCTCGGGGAAAAACTGTGAACTCAAAAAATACAGAAAAAATAAAAGAAAAAAAGAGAAAAAAAGAGGGAAATAACAGATGTTTTGACATTGAAGGTCATCCTAATTTCATAGAGTGAGCAAGTAAAAGTAAACAATAGTTTACACCATGAATGTTGAAATATGGATCTTTCTCATTAAATTTGAGATTGCTGATTATAGTGCGCACTACATAGTGCATTACTACATGGTTCAACTTCAAAGTTTGAACCCTCAAAATTGATTAAACACTACAGACGACAAAAGCTACAATGTAACACAAAGCAGGTGGAGCCAATGAGGCTAGCTGCTATTAAGGCAATCAACTATGGGGCTGCAATTTCTGATGTTTTTGCAATGGCTTATAGTGACTTATACATAATGAAGTGATGCTAGATCATCAAGCTTTTTATATGAAGTTAAATAGATTGGATTGTTTTATACTAGTTGGATGTGATTATATGCAATATAAACTAGATTACTTACAATCACTTAGTTCAGTCATGCATTGAGCTATACCACTATTCACTGCTAAATAATACAATACAAGGACCTCCATCCTCCCAATCTGATGTAAAGACAGTACAAAGGGATCTGTAGATAGTTATTCAATCCTCATAGTTCATACTATGGTTAAATGTTGTAAAGCAGTTGATAGGAAAAACAGCAAGGCACCATCTTTCTCATGAAGACCAAACATACCACCATCTCCATATCCTAAACCATTGCCAACAACAGAGATCTGGTTTCAATAGTGCTTCAAACATTCTATATTACCACCATCATAAACCTTTCCCAAGAGATTTGCAGGTGTTCTAAGGTAGCTCACACATTCTTACTTTCACTGATGTAATCAGAATCTGCAGTCAAGAGTTTCAAGGGACTATGACCTATGTCCTCCCAAACAGAGACATCTTCCTACACCCAATCATGAATTCTAACAAAGTAATGAATAAACAGAAGTGCCCTTAATATCATTATAAATTTATAACACATGATGCAAAGTTTACAAAGAGCAAACACTAATCTGATTAAAGGATTACAATATAGTTCTTGATGCTTAAGTTCCAAAAATCTTCTCATACCTAATTTGATTCAGTTGCTCTTCATCAAATACTAAGTTACCGGTTTGAGTATGGGTGTAGTGGTACGACAATTTTCTTTTTTCCCTTGGGTATGGGTATGGGTACTATATCTATATATATATATATATATATATATGTTCCACGGCTTGTCGGGGACGGGGACGGGGGACGGCAAGGGACGTGTTTCCGGGACGTTTCCTAAGGGGCAATTTTTAGGGGACGGCAGGGGACGACGATATACAAAATACATATATATATATATATATATATATATATATATGATTTTTTCAAAATTTATTAATATATTAAAGAGAGAGAGAGAGGGAAAGAGAGATAGATATGTCAATAAATTAATAATTGATAACAACAATATCAATATGTAAGTAAATCACGAGAGTAGTACTATAACAGCATAAGAAATGTCAATAAGCATTATAAAATTTATCACAACAGTATCAAACATCAATAAAACCATGGTCTCAATATCCAAATGTCTCAAACATGTATCCAGAAGTCTCAAAGTTCAAACATGAAAATCAAAATATTAAATACAACAGTCTATGAAATTAAGCCTCACTCGAGCTATGAATATCCAAAGACTTAGAACTATTTGAGTCACTATCATCCTCTGGAAAGAGTGGATCATCCAATGGTAGCCTTGCTGTGAGAAATGAAAAGAGCCCGATAAAATCAAAAGATTTAATATTTATTCTTTTTCAGACTTTAGCCCAAACAATTAAAACATTAAACAGTTGGTGGGCCTCGCACGAAGGAACTAAACCTTTAAAAAATCATTTTTTAATTGTTTTTTAATATGTTTTGACTTGCAGCTTGCGGGGGACGGCTAGCTGTCCTTAGTACAGGGAACCGTCCTGTTGATGTGATTTTTGTGACCGCACCAATCAGCAGAACAAAGTAATCCGAAGGCTACTCCATTCTCTCTTGATCAAAGTATTCCGTGCGCTAAGGTTGCTAGAAAGATCGCACGTTCAACTCCAAGGTTCCGAAATGCTTTGGAATACCCTCAGTAGGTTCGTTGTGATATGCTATTTTTACGAGGGGACTTACACAATTGTTCAAAAGGGTTTGCAGTTGACAACCGACTAATGATTGGAAGGGGATTTTGTGCGACTGATTTAGCGTTGGGGTATGATTTCCTAAAACTAACCAGAAATGTGCGGAATGTAAATGAGTATAGGGATAAAAAAATATATGTTCTATCTAGAGACGGGACACGGGATCAATTTCGGCAAACTTCGACCAAACTCTGCTCCACCTCACGCTGGACAGCTTACACAAAGTTGGTGCAATCTTCAAGGGGATGACAAGAAATGTTCAAGTTACAATCCGACATCAAGATACCGTCAAGACGACGCATACCAAGATATGAATTACAACTGAAGTTAGGCTTATAAAATGCTCCAGTTGACCACACAAGGCAAACTTGCCGTCAGCAAGCTGCTAGTGGTATGGACTAAAATGAAGTTGCCTCGATCAGCACCACAAATCCACAGCTAATATCTACTTGCATGAAATGAAAATTACACTACTTTAAGCTACTTTACGCTACTTGAAGTAGAAGGGATGAAGAAACCTCGCTAACTATCCATAACAAAGACGAATTTCACCATCAATGAAAGATCTTTTATTATGAAAGTCTTACACAACAATCTCTTACAAAAGTTTTCAAAGGAAAACTTTCCTTCTTCTCCACACTATGCTAAACTATCAAACTATCTCCCTGTTCTAACAAAATGTCTACTCTCTGATGTGTTGTGACCTTTTTCACACCTAGCCCCATTGCAAATGGGGACCCCCTAATTTTGGCTTTGCTTTTGGGTCGTTTTGTCGTTGTCTCTCTTTTCTACTGTCTGTCTTTCTGGGGTTATACCATCTTTGAATGTGAAATTTTGGCCAAGTTCGAGGATTAGGGTTTTATCTCTCCTGGTCAGTCCAAGGTCGAATAGGGTGAATATATTGAGATTTGAGACTAACATTGTTGTTAGTGTGTTCCCAGCAGGTTTCCACTGAAATTTCATCAGATTCTGACTACTTACTATTTTTAGTAAGTGTGCAATTACAGGCAATCCTTCAGCATATTTGAGATTCTGACAGTCACACTGCGTCCAGAGCACATCAGGCTACTCACAGGTTAAATTTG
Organism: Sequoia sempervirens; assembly: GCA_007258455.2. NCBI lineage: Eukaryota > Viridiplantae > Streptophyta > Pinopsida > Cupressales > Cupressaceae > Sequoia > Sequoia sempervirens. The sequence goes on along the minus strand of VDFB02026554.1, from coordinate 193,465 downwards.
AACTAAAACGGACAAATTGCTATTTTCAGCAATTCCACCTTCAGAGGCAATTTTCAGGGCTTAGATGTAGAATTTTTTCAACGCATGTCTGGAGATTCCTTGTGGGTTTTTCGAGACCTTCGCAGTGATATGACATGCAAAACGAGACGATGACTTTTAGCACTCAGCCTTCGGAAGCCGATATTAGGGTTTGCATACGAACGTTTTCAGCGCATGTCGGCATATTCTTTCTGGGTTTTCCAAGAGCTTCGCGATGGTATAACATGCAAGTGTAACCGACCACTTTTCAGAAACTTACTATTTTTAGCCAGTGTTTGCATGTTGAAGATTTTTCTGGGTTTTTCTGGGTTTCTCAAGATTTTTCAGGCAGTATGACATGCAAAATCATCCGGTAGCCGGTCGGTCACTTTTCCGGCCGCTTTCTATTTTTAGTAGGTATCACTTGGGCAGCCACTCAGCACTTCAGAACTGTAAACTGATCGTCATGCAACTGAAACGGGGTCGAACGGAGCTCGTCTGAGGAGCATGCACAAAATTAGGGTTTCAAGCTTGAGAGCTAAAAACGAGGAGTCAAACGACAAAGTGCCCTAAAACTGAAGTATCCATCATGGTCAGCATCTTTCGGGTAGTCTGCTGGCAAAATTTGAAGGCAATTGGAGAACTTGCTATTTTTAGTAAGATGTTCCAGACGCAGGCTATAAATAGAAAGTCAATCTCGGATGCCGGCGCAGAAAGGCAAGTTCACCAACAAGGAACACGCTGTCCAAATTTCAAGTCAAACGGAGATAGGGAAGTCTCAGAAACGAGCACTTACTATAAATAGTAAGTCACTTCAGAAGCGGCTATAAATAGCAGGCTGGCATCAGATCTCGACGGGTACAGGACAAACATGTGATAAGTAATCTTTGGCGCGAATTTCAAGATAAACGGAGTTACGGAGAATGAAGAATCAGATAATTGCTATTTTTAGCAGGTCAATTAGGGTTTCCTAAAATCAGGGGCAGAACAGGATAGTCACTCAAGAAGCAGCATCTAGTCACGATCAATACCCTTCAGGCAATCGGCACGCAAAATTTGAAGACATTCAAAGCAATTGCTATTTTTAGTAAGTTGCTAAAAATAGCAGGTGCACGCAGATATCAGGGCCCGACAGCTCACCCACATCTCGAGATCCGAACAAAGCAAAATCCAGCCTTTTGGAGCTTGAAATTAGCTTGAAGTGCAAAATTGACAAACTTTCTAAAAATAGCAAATTAGGGTTGGCATGATCAAAACACCCTAAATTTGGCAAAGGGCAAGAAATCCACCAAGTTTGATAAATTTTTGGGTCCAGCATCAAAACTTGCTTTAAAAGGCCAAAGACAGATCAAAATTCTTGGAGTGTTTGAAAAATGAAAGAAGACCCCTCCATTTGCGCCCTCAAGCTGGCAAGAGTCTTGAAATTTTTCTAAGTCATGAAAATTGGAAGCTCCACTAGAAAAATGCGCCCTTGCAAGCCTGAAGGAGGTCAAAAATTTCTCAAAGTCTGCTAAATTGGAAGTAGAAGACCCCAGATGCGCCTTAGTTGAAGAGGGAGGCTGGAAATGTGCTAAGTGTTGACAACTTGATGCTCCATGGGTAAAATGCGCCCTTGAGGTTAAAGCTTGATGAAATAATTTCTAAGTGCTGCAAATTGAAACCTTACACCTCCAAATGCGCCCTCATGGAAATATCAACTGGAGAAATCTTCTAAGGCATGGAGATTAAAAGCTCAAGCTATGATTTGCGCCCAACTTTGGAAGGGATTTCAAAATATTCTAAGTGTCGAAAATTGGACGTAGGGGGTCCAAAATGCGCCTAGCCTTGAAGAGAAGATCTTGAAAGTTTCTAAATGTTTTAAATTTGAAGCATGACCTCTGATATGCGCCTGGACTTGCCTGCAGAACTTTGAAAAGTGCTAAGTGGTGGAAACTAGAAGTAGCCCCTCCTATATGCGCCTGGACTTGAAAAGGATAAGTTAGAATTTCTCTAAGTATGGAAAATGAAAGTAGCCATGCTCATTTGCGCCTAGGGTGAAGAAGGCACTTAAGAATTTTCTAAGTGTTTTAAATTTGAAGAAGGACCCTCCAAATGCGCCCTGGCTTGATGAGATGAGTTAAAGAAATGCTAAGAAACCCGAATTAGAAACACAAGGTCTAAAATGCGCCTTAAGGAGAAAGACACTTGAAAATTTTCTAAGTATTGTAAAATGGAAGTGTCAGGTATGAAATGCGCCCAGCTTGTGAGGGTGCAAGAAAGATTTTATAAGTCAAAAAAATAAAAATAAAAATGGAATGTGACCCTTCAATATGCGCCCATGCTTATGATGGTGAGCTGGAAATCACCCAAGACATGTAAATTGGAAGCTTGACCAAACAAATGCGCGCAGCAAGGGGGTGACTTAGAAAATTTTCTAAGTGTGAAAAATTTGAAGTAGGGAGGTCCAAATGCGCCCTTGGGAAAGGATGAAAACAAGTTGGTGAATTTGATCAAGTGATGGAAAATGAGACTTCAAGGGGCTAAATACGCCTAAGTCAATGGGGGGGAAGTCCTTGAAATTTTCTAAGTTATGAAAACTAGAAGCTTGCCTAGCCATGTGCGCCCTCAAGGTATTAGAAGTGGAGATTCCAAGACGTGATGCATGCAAAGTGAAAGATTCCAAGGCGTTGAGCTAGAAAATATGCTAAGTATGGAAAATTTGAACCTCAACCCCTTGACTGCGCCTTTGATTTGTGGAGAGATAAAAATATTCTAAGTATGTAAAACTTGAAGTGTGACCCTCTATTTGCGCCTGGACTTGAAGGGATAAAGTTACCTAAAGCATGAATGAAGTTGCCAGTGGAAAAGTCAGTGAGTGCCGGCTTCACAGGGTTGATGAATATTTTCAAGTCAGAGCAAGGAAATGCGCCTGGAATTGAAGAGATGGATTAAATTTGTTGAAAATTATTTTTCTAAGGTTCAAAATTCAGAAAATTAAATGAACCCGTTCGTTTGGTACCCATGGTTTCGACGCATTCTGAAAGAAATTTTCTTCTGGGTATTGATGATTGTTGATGAGGAAGGGATTTTAAAATCTTCTACACTTTGTCGAGGCCTTCAGGGTGAATATTTTTGAGGGGCACCAGGTCGATGAATTTTCCTAAGGGAAAATTTAAAATTTTCTAAGCCAAGGAATAAAACGTGTTTTGAAGATAAAATGCCTCGGCGGATGAATTTGAAAATGATCGCCTAGATGATTTTTTTTTCGAATTCCTGATGAAGCATCTTTCCTCGAGCCCGAGTTGAATGAAATATCAGAGTGAAGTGCGCCAGGCAAAATGTAGGATGGGTTGGAAAATTTGGCTAAGGCATGAAGAATCATGAAGAAAGCAAAGTTGTGCTGGAAGAAAAACGATGAACGCTTGGAAGTTAAAACTTGAAAATCGGGTAAGTTAAGATTATATTATGAAGTGTTCTAATGCTTTTCTCCTTGCTTGTTTTGCAGGAGGAACGTCGAGACCAAGCGATGATATTACAACCTTCGGAGGAAGATAAAGTTATGAGTTTCAACCTCGAAGGAAGAAAAGTTGCAAGAAAATGGCTAAGTGTTGGGACTTAGTATAACTCAAGATGGAGAAAAGGATGGAAGCTCGAGCGAGGTTGAAGAACAACGTCAAGAAGGAGATCAAGAGCAGTGTGAACGCGTTTCAAAGCTGGAATCTTCTAGAAGATGGTGGCCATTAATGCCGCATTTATTACCCCACTCTCCTTTGTGGCGGTTTTTAGGGCAAATCTTGTTTAGGGCTGAGGTGGCACGATCTGGGCCATCCAGCCGATTGTAATCTAAGCCGTCCGTTGGACTTGGAAAACTATAAAAGGGGGAGTCCCCCTCATTTGTACCACATTAGACATGAGACAGTAGACATTAGATTAGAGTAGAAGTCGGAGTAGAGAGGCAACTAGGTGATAGCTTAGGAGTAACTTAGTATAGATTGATAGTGTAGTTTGAAGAAGAGGGAAAGTTTTCCCCTTGGAAACTTTGTAAGAAATTGTTGTGAACACTCTCTCAATAAAAGAGTTTTTCATTGATGGTGAACTTCGTCTTTGTTGTGAGTAGCTAGCAAGGTTTCTTCGTCCTTCTGATTCAAGTAGTGACTTAAAGTAGAATAAGTTTCATTTCATGCAAGTAGAAGATAGTAATTGTGGAATGTGGTGTTTGATCTAAGCAACTTCGTATCCATACCACTAGTGTATTTGCTGATGGTGAATGCGCCTTGTGTGGTCAACTGGAATATCATGTACTTAACTTCAATCACAGTTTGAATAATGGTATGCGTCGTTGTGATGGTATCTTTATGTCAAGTGGTGGTTTGAACATCTTTAGTCATCTCCCTTGAAGATTGCACCGACTCCGTGGAAGCTGTCCGATGTGAGGCAAAGCGAAGTCCGGTTAGAAGTTTGCTGAAGTTGAGCTCCATATCCCACACCTTAGAGTAGATTAGAATCTTCTTAACCTTACCTCATTTCAATTCAGTACTTTCTGACTAGAATAGGAAACTCGCGCTTCATAGACAAATCTTTCGAGCATTTTAATTCCTTCTCTGCTGCTGAACAATTCTGTAAGTCCCCTTGAAATACCAGCAAATCACATCAAGCCAAACTGAGCCTATTCGCACTGAAAGAACCTTGGAGTTGAACGCATGAACTTTCTTGCAATCTTAGCATGCAGAATACTTTGATCAAGAGAGAATAGGGTAGCCGTTGGCGACTTTATTCTGCGTTGGTGCGGTCACGAAAAACACATCAACATGATGTCTCCTCTAATCTAATGAGTACAAATGAGGGGGACCCCTCCTTTTATAGATAGCCCAGTCCAATGGACGGCTCAGATTACAATCAAATGAATGGCCAAGATTAACCCACCTTAGCCCTAACCCTAAAAACTGCCAGAATAGGGAGTGGTACAATAAATGAATCAAAGATTCCCACTCACTCCCAAAATAGTAAAGGCAATTAATGCCCACAATCAGTCCTCCAGAAGGTCATCATCCAGAAGTGCATTACCATTCTCCTTCTCCCTAGCTGCAAAATCAATGAACCTGGTAATCACAGCCTCAACCTCCTGAACTGAAATAGGTGGAATATGATCCAATTGAAACTCCAACACCGTGACTGACTGTCCATGTCGCGTGCAAGATTTTCTCCAAGCAACTAAAGCATCCTGTGTACTCTGAATCAGGCTGGAGAAAGTAGAAATGTTTTCAAAGTCATCCTGCACAAAAGTCTTCACCTCTGAAAAGAAAGGCAGCAGCTTACTCCTTAATCCATCAGTAGTCACCTCATCAGGATTTAGCCGTCTAGCAAAGATTGCCTCCAAGGTATTCAGGACTCCATCAACAATATTCATCATAGCCTTCCTGACTCTGGCTGAATCCGCCTGTGCTGCATCAAAGAATCCACGCCTTGTGACTACTGAAGAGTACCATCCAACAAAATTATACCTATCACCCTCCTGAATGACTCCTCCATCAATTAGCATCTGCAAAGGAGTATGCATCAATGCCTCCAGACGCTGGATAACCTTGCTTTGTGTTGTACCCAAAACCAAAAATTTTGCTTCACTAAGGCATTTTGCTTAATTGAGTCTTAATCCTGTTTAAGTGATGTCAGAAGGTCGTTTTTTGGGGTTTTCAAATATGGAGTTGGTGTCAGTGTCATGTCAGTCTGTTACTGAAGAGATTTAAGAAAAATGAAAATTTGAACGAAAAGCATCAAAATTCTCTCTGAAGAGGGGAGCACATTTTGAAAAAGGCGCCCTATCTTTTAGGGGTCCAGATCCTGTTTTTAGGGTTTGTCACCTCCAGCAGGCATTTGTTCGGCATCACGTCAGCTTCGCAGTGAGCTATCAAGCTTGTCAAACGGACCTGTTCTGAGCAAGTTGTGTTGGATACAGCGCAAAACGAGGTGAAGGCGAGAATTGACTAACACTGGAGAAAAGCGCAGCTTTTGAGAATAGCGCCCATCTTTTTGAGGTGCTAAATGAAGGATTTTGACTAAATGCCATCCAAGATGTTTGTCTCACGTTTGTTCGAGCTTCGCGACGCATCCATCAGTGGGTGAATCTGAGTTGCTGGAGTTAGTGAACCAGAGGTTAAACATAGGGTCAAATCTTACTCAGAATATCAAAGAAAAAGCAAAAGAGCACATTTTGAGAAAGGCGCCTGAGCTTTTCAAGCCTTTAATGCTTTCTTTTTGATGGTTTTAGATATTCAATGTGTCCGTGTTACGCTCAGCTTTCCGTTGCTTGTCTCCGTCAGTTCAGAGGATGACTCAGTAGCTTGCAGTTGGAGTTTTTGTGATATTTTAGTCAATTCCAGAAATGGCTAAGTCTGGAATGAAAAGAGCAGTTTTTCAAAAGGGCGCCCTTGTTTTTCATCCCTCAGACGATGTTTTCTGGGGAAATGTGCCTTTGCAGCTGTCATGCAGAATGAAGTCAGCTCCGCAGTGAACCTGAGATCCAGTCTTGAAAGTTGATAAATCAGAAGTTATGAAGGATTTATTTTTCCCTTTGTTCGAGATATAGAAGTCAAAATTTGACTAAGTTTGAGAAAAAGCGCAGCTTTTGAAAAAGGCGCTTGGGTTTTTGAGCCTTCAGATGTTATTTTTATGGTTTCCAGTCTCAAGATACCTTTTGATCAGTTTTTGCTCAGCTCTGCAATGCACCTGTCAGCCAGCCAATCGGAGAAGTCAGTCAGCCAGTGTCAGAGGATGAACAGAGGTCTCGGCAGAGGTTTTAGCTTAAATTTTCATGAAATTTAGCTAAGTCTGGAATTCGCCTTAAAAGTTCAAAGTTGGATTTTCGAAAAAGAGGTGAATGGACGCCTTAACTGGAGTTCTGACTGCAGTTAGACTAAACGTTTTCTGGGTTGTCATCTTCAATTCGTGTATTGGCATGTTGAGTGATCTTTCAGTTCGCATGTCGAGTTAACTAGTTTGCATGTTCAGTTAACTACCTTGCATGTTGAGTTAACTTGATTGCATGTTGGCTTAACTGAAGATTATTCTTGAAAGTCAACTGGAGTTCACATGCATGGTGAATTTGGTTGCAATTGTGAAGTTTTTGTGAAGATGGCGATTCATTGAGTGTCAACTGAAGTTCTGAAAAAGGACGGCATATTTGATGAAGCATAAGTTAGTGAAGTATGGCGCATTTACATGTTGACTTCAGTTCTCAAAAGGGTCGCCATATTTAGAATTTTAATGATGAAGCATAAGTTTGTGAAGTTGACGCATTTTTCAAAGAATGACAACTTAAGTTCCAGAAGGGTTGTTATTTTTAGAATTGAAGTTTGTGAAGTTGGCGCATTCAAGGCCAACTTAAGTCATGAAAGGGTCGCTATATTTAGAATTGATTTATTACATGAAATATGGCGAATTTCTTATTGCCAACTGAAGTTTCCAAAAGGGACGCTTTAGTTCTTATTTATTAATTTTAATAAATTGTGAAGGTTGGCGAATTCAATGAAGATTGCTAACTAAAGTCAAATTCGCATGAAGTTGTTAACTGAAGATTGAAAAGGGAAACCCTAGAGCATGGCGATTTATTTAGCTTATTTGAGTTTCAGTTAACTGGAATAAGGTCCAATCACAAGCCAAGCGCACTTTTCAAGGATTTCATGCTTTATGCGAATTTCATAGATGAAAATCTATTTATTCAAGCAATGGCGTCCATTATTTCATCATCTTTAGCTTCGAAGTTCATAGTCTTCTTGAGCGACCAGCAAGCTAAAGGTGCTACAGGTGTCTGAATTCAGCGTTCTTCATAGCAACGAGTTCAGATTGTTCAGAGGAAGGCGATTCTAGACTTTATTTTCACTTTGCATGCAGGTTTCATCACGTTCCAAGGAAGAAGTTGGCGGATTTTTCAGAAGCAGACAAGCAAAACTTTCTATCTTCTGTCTTATTTCTTCTATTTCTCACCTTAGGTACTTTCTTCGCATGTCAAAGAAATTCAACACATATTCAGAATCTGATCATCTGGGTTCGCATATTTCAGCATCATCAGCAAAACCCACGTCTTAGATTTTTTCGAGAAAATTGCCCCGTAGCCTTCATTCTGAAGCTCTGTGCTTTTTTCCGAGAATTTCTTTGCATGTGGGCTTGAAACTCATTTTTTCAAGAATTCAGCTATTTGGGTTTGTTTAGAATTCCGTTGTGCACAAAACCCATGTTCCAGAAAAACTTCAAAAATTTCTTTCGTTAGAGGCTATTATTAGCCTTGTCCAGAGGTTTTTAGAAAGTTCTTCAAGTATATTCGACTTTACAGTCAAAAGTCCTCATTTTCAAAATGCAGTTCAATCTCATTGATTACAAGGCCAAATCGGCTCTTACACATAATTTCATCAAAGCGTCAGATACAGACCTGAATCATGTTTATCTAGTGGTGAATCTGAGCAGTCTGGAAGGAGTTAGCAGCAGCGCATTAAGGAATCTTGAACGTTCCGGGTTGCTGGCAGCGGCATCCATTCTTGTTACTACTTTCGATCTTGAGTTTGTTCTTGCTTGCATCAAGCATTATGACTCATCTTCACGACAAATTAGATCAGTTGACGGGAGGGTTGTTTGCAGTATCAAGCCAAAGGACATAGAGAAATGTTTTGCTATTCCTCCTCGTTCAGATAACTTTATTGTGGTTCTTGAGGCCTGTGAGAAGATATGGGATGCTGATCAACAGCGTTCGCAGAGGAAGGTGGCTTAGAAGTGGCTGAAAGTTCAAAAGACTAACATGCCTAAGAAGGTTGGTCGTGGTGAATTCAAAGAAGAAGTTGCTGTTTTGATAACCTTACTCAATCGAGTTACCGGTCAACAGGATGCAAGTACTTTCCGTTCATGGATGTTTTACCTGATTACCAGAATTCTTGATGGCACAGAGCATTTTGACTGGGCTATGTTGATTAGTGATTGCTTACATCAGCAGATTACTAACTTTCTCAAGTATCATGAGTTTCATATGATATCCTACTTGGTCTACTTGGTTGCATTTCAAGGTAGCTACAGGCATCTGAAAACTAATGGCACTCTCGGTGTTCAACGTGTTCATGAGTATTATCCTCAGTTGGAGTTTTCTCAATCCGAGCAAGACTTCCGGGCAGTGAACGATCATTTTTCTATGAGAACCATTAGAGATCTTGACAACGAGATGCACATTCGTATTTCTGCCGAGGCCAAATCAGCAATGGAGACTTGGGCGGATTGGTTTATCCAGTTCCCTACTTTCACATACGTCCGAGTTTATGGATATATGGGAGAGCCTCTGATGTTGCCAAGGTATCCGTCAGACAAGATCATCTTCATGGAGTTTCTCAGGCAAATGCAACATGTTCATTTCTTTCTTTGTAATCGTCATAAGACTGCGGCTAATTTTCCATTCACATTGGGAATTTTCACTTGCAATGCGGCGACAGATGCCAGGCTTATGTCTACTGAGATAGAGAGGTTCAAGTTCAAAACTCATACCGAGAGGCGTTCCTATGATCCTCTTGGTCATTATGCAGATAGGTTGGAGCGAGGGATTGCACATGAGCCAGCACTTGAAGATTTCTGGGCTAATTGTGAAGATGAATTCGAGGTTCGTCGTCGTCACTATTGTAGACTCACTATCGGTTAGCTCTCTGATTACCTATTAGAAGATGTTGATGGTCTATCAGATGATGATGGAGAAGTTCTTCTCAATTCATATGTCAAAGATCAAGTTGCTCGGCAGCCACTTCGCTCACCTGATTGGTATGCTAAGGAGAATACTTCTATCGAGGAGGTTTCCAGGTCAATTATCAAGACTAGCAGGTTGTTCTTGGAAAGCAAGTGGAAGCGCAAGCCAGTTCCTGTAGCAGAGCCGCCAAAGGATTTCTCTTCGTTGCCTTCTACTTCTAGGGCGAGACCTCGAGTTAAGGCCATTATAATACCTCTTGAAGGGGTTAGACTCAGTGGAAACACGGGAAAGAGAGCTACTGGTAAGAGGAAGCAGAAGCAAGTTGAGAATGTTCCTGAGATTCCAGTAGAGACAGTTATTTAGGCTGAACCTCACGTTGAACCTCCTAGTCTGCCTCACATGCAACCTATTGACATAGATTCTGAGCCTGAGACACCAATTCAAGCTAGATCGGAGACACCTGAATCGCCACAGGTTGATACATCAGGGACAGTCTCTCCTCGAATTGAAAATATTGTTCAGTCATGTTGGCTCGAGAAGTCTTTGGGAAGACAGAGGCGAGAACCCTCATACAACCTTGATTTATTTGAGTTTGGTGAACCTTATCAGAGAAGGTCGAACAAGAAGATCAAGAAACAGGTGCATATCGAGAAGACTCCAGAATTAGAGATTGTTATCGAAGTTGCCGTTCCTCCAGAGGGTAAAAGCTTAGATGAAGTCGAAGTTGGTGATTTCACTTTTACTAAGGCTAATCTTGGTAGGACCACTCGAAAGACAGATGTGACTCTTCTTAAGATTGTCACTAATAATCTTGAAGAGCGAATCACGAAGGATGGAGAAGATAAGGCCTTACTCAAGGCTGAAAATAGTCAACTTCGTCAATACATTTCTGATCTTGTTCACGGAAGTTCGAGTAGAGCGCCTGTTCTTCCTCAGAATACACCTGCAGAACAACGAAAGCTGGATCAGTTGGTTGGTCATGGCAGACTTTTGGACAACTAGATTGAAAGTGTAGTTGCTGTAGGTCAACGTCTTCTTGCAGATTTGTATCAGTTGAGGAGTGATGCACATAAACTCCGTCAGGGTATTCAGTTGCTTGAAGTTGCAGTTGCAGAGAGTTTGGCAAAAGATCGTGTTCTAGTGTCTCAATTGTTAGTTGCATACGATGCCTTGGAGATTGACGAGGATCAGGAGAAAGTTTTTACTTGGAAAGAGCAGCACCTTCTCAAAATGGAAATATGTGAGAAGATCTCTGCCAACTTGTTTTCACTCAAGGATGATGTGGTTGGAGTACTTGCACTTGTTAGCGGTTTCGTTGTTCAGATTCCGTGTCATTATCTTCTTGAAGATGGCACGTATGTTGAGTTGGACAAAGTACAAGCTGATTTTAAGAAGCTGATTTGTGACAGCCTTGAAGGTGAGCCAATGGCGCCTAAGTTAGAGAATATTTCAGTGATTGCAGCTAGTCTCAGAAAGGCGACTGAAGATTGTAAAGATGGCATGCACACGATCAGGGAAAGTGGCAGAGAACTGAAGAAACAGACTGTTGTTTTGAACAACATCAAAGTGCCAGATGACACGGAGATTGATTAGTTCTTGGTCGAAGTGTTAGACCGAGATGACATGGAGTGATCTGCCAATTGGAACCTGCAGTTAATTTCGAGGATTGAGTCATGAGTAGCAGTTAACTCGACTTTCAGTCTTGAGTTTACTTGCTGACTTAACACATGCTTATCTCGTCCTTGGAATTATCATCACAGGAGTTAGGGTTAGGGTTTCCAGTTAACTTTGCTTTAACTAAGGACGTGCATGCTTGCACATGGTCCATTTAGGTTAGTTGTTTCGGTTAACTGATGGTAGCTTTCCAGTTAACTGTATAGTTTACTTCATTAGGGTTTGGCAGCAAATCTTGCATGCATTGCAAGACTGTAGATGACTCAAGGTGATTTTAGGGTTACCTACACCTTGATGTATATAAATAAGAGCTTTTGCTCATTTGTAAATAACTTTTGCTTGAGAGAGAAATATATGCTACCTTGCCCTTAATATTGCTCTTTTGGTATTTGTTCATGTGTTTTCGCTATTACGATTAATTGTTATGCCACATAGGGTTTCATGCAATTGTAATGGTGGATTCTTTCCATAGTTTAGATAAATCTGTTTTGTGCATCTTTACCATTATGATCAATTGTTATGCCACATAGGGTTTCAAGAGATTATGATGATAAATCTGTTTTGTGAAGTCTTTACTGTTATGATCAAGTGTTATGCCACATAGGGTTTCATAAGATTGCCATGGTAAATTCTTAAATCTGTTTTGTGCCCAATGAGCTTGTTCAGATTGAGATGATAGTTGTGCCTACCTTGCCTTCAAGTAGAGAATCTGCACTTGTTTATCGTATAGTGTTGTGAACAATAAACTTATTCGGATTGAGATAATAGTTGTGCCACCTTGCCCTCAAGTAGAGAATCCGTATTCAGTTTATCGTGTGATGTTGTTATCAATAAACTTGTTTAGATTGAGCAAATAGATGTGCCACCTTGCCTTCAAGTTGAGGGTCTATACTTGTTTATCGTCTGATAGTCAAACCTTGCTCCGTTTCCTCATGCTCTGTTTTCTTGAGGAGACTGGATAGAATTTAAGCAATTAAGTTTAGTTGTAGTTAGTGAATTTGCGAAACCAGAGAAAATTCTCAGCTGCAACGTATATAGTTTTCGAGAAAGCCTTGTACCTCTACAGCTGAAACAAAAAGACAGGAATTAGTTTAGTTTATTTCCCTTTGCAGGTATTTTTGTCAAGCACAATGAGGGAGCTTCCCCTCCTAATTTGAAGAGCACTCATTGCGTAGTGTACATAGCTGTCCATACCAACTCTTACTCCAGAGGTGCTAGTTGTTACACCAACACTCTGATAGACAAAGCATCACCCCAGGCCTGATCAACTGCCTCCATCCGTGCCATAATGCTGGAAGCTTGCTGGTAAGCATGAGCAAGATCTTCCATGAACTTCTCTATCTCGGCACGAACACCTGCAACCCATTTGTTTGCCTCCTGTGCCATCTTCCTCAAATCCTCCAAGCCACTAACTGATTCTCTGGATAACTCGGCTGGAAGCTCAAGTGTTGGATTCTCTTGCCCACAAGGACGAGATAAATGTTGCATGTATCCTATCAACGTCTTATGCTCCTTCTTCAACTTCTTATACTTTCCCTCAGTCCTGAGCAATCTGTCCTTGAGCGCCTGATAGGAGTTATCACACTCCTCAATGATTTGTACACCTGTGGGACGTCCTAACTCCATAGTGGTGATCACATAATTCTCTGGCATTGCTTCATCCCGATCACAATCAACTCGTGGCACCGCTATATGAAGGGTGCGAGAACCATCCTCATCAGTTGAAATCTTCGAAAATTTTCTGGCTCTCTTCTTTGGTGGAGGCGCGCTGATCCTATTCAAAAACTCTTCCATCTCTACTGCCGGATCAACTTCTTCACTAGGGCTCCTTCTCATTCTATCTCTGAGCCAATCAGGTACCACCTGCTGTATATCAAATGGCTGCTCCTCTCTTGCCTCTACTTCACGGACTTGTTCAACTTCAATTTCATTATGGCGAGGCTCATCGGCCTCTAATGGCTGAGTATCTCCTGAAACTGCATCATCCTCTCATGCGCTGGGATTCCAAAAGCTTCGCCGATAGCTGCAGGAGTGAGGTTGGCGAATACTTGGCCATCTGGTGAGACAATTGACCTGTGATCAGGCTCATAGCAATTACCACACTCCATCATCAGCTCAGAACACTGAATAGCTGGCGGAAAACCAGCAGCTACATACAGGCCACTTCGAACAATATTGTGTGAAGTGATTGAAGGACGGTGACTGCCAATTCCCATCATTCGACTTTTGAAAGCCTCCATGTTGAAAGATCCTAAATTTGTATCGGCCAGCTTGCTCAACTTTGAAGTGAACTTAGACTCTGGCAGGAAAGGCTTGCTCAGCTTCTTGATAACAGCCTGTCTGGATGCGCCGTTGCTATCTCTGCCAGTTGCTCTTACTTCAACCATCCTCAACTTCTCCTTTGACAACTTCGATCTTTCAATCACTTAGAAAGTTTTTCAATAGGCAAGCTTCAGCAACTTCTCCTCTTTGAGAAAATCAGCCAACTTCACACTCTTAGCAACTTCAAAAAGACTTAGCAAATTTCTAAGTTGGCTGCAGCAACTTCAACACTTGAGAAAATCGTCCAACTTCACTTTCAGCAACTCCTCAGCACTTAGACTTTTTAAATTCGTACTTCAACAATCTTCTTCAACACTCAACTCAATCACTCACTTGCATTGCAACAACAACTTCAGAGCTAGAATCGAACTTCTTCAGCTAATGAAAAGAAATGAATAAACTTTCAGCTCATATAGGCAAGTCGAATTCTAGAAAGGAGCCAAGTTTAGCTAATTCATTAAGTCTCCACTACTTCACAGCAGGAATTCGAATTTCCCTCCTTCTGGTAATTTCAACACTTGTCACCTAACGTCCGGAATCTTGACCTTCTAGAATTTCAAAAGATTCATCTTGACTGGTGTACTTAACATTTTAATTCATTTTGAAAATATTCACTTCAAATTCACTCTTTAAGAAATTTAATTCACCAGCTGACTCTGGAAGATTCATCCCACGAAGAATTTGATCAAATTCATCTAGGCAATCCATTTCAATTTCATCATCTAAAGCATTTTACCTTCGAAAACACATTTTATCCATTTTGCCTTAGAAATTTTTTAAATTTTCTTAGGAAAATTTCATTACTTCAAGTGCCGATCAAAATCTCCATCTGAAATCCTTGGCGAAGTGCAGAAGACACTAAAATCCAGTCCTTGTCGAAGATCTTCAATACCCAGAAGAGAATTCCCTTCAGAACTTGTCGAAATCATGGGTCTACAACGAAGGGGTTCATTTAATTTTTAAATTTTGAACCTTAGAAAAATCATTTTCAACAAATTTAATCTAGTTCTTCATCCTTGTGAGTATTTTCTTGCTCTGACTTGAAATTTTTAATCAACCTTGTGAAGCTGGCATCCTCTAACTTCTCTGGCAATTTTACTCATGCTTCTGAAAAATTTCACATCTCCATCAGACTTAGGCGTATCTTCCCTAGAGATGAAATTTTGTGCCTTAGAAAATTTTAAATTAAAATCACAAACATAGGCACATTTTGAATTTTTCCTTAGGAGATTTTCATTCAACTTCAATCATTTTTCCTGTGGTGAGGAATTTTTTATCAACTCACTTATACAATTTTCTTTTTAGATGCCTTGAGTACGTATTGTATGTCAGAGAAGATGTTTTTAATTTCAACGCCTAGCATATTTTATCATCACCTTAGGCGCACTTCATACTTAGAAGAGGATATTAGCCACGCCTTAGTCATTTTATTTCATTTTACCTCACCTTGTCTTCATCTTGCATGGCGCATTTAGCATGAGGTGGAGGATTTGACCTTTCAACGCCTTAGCAACCTTGACTTCCTTCTAAGCTTGGCGCATTTCACATGTTGAAGAGGATTTCACCACGCCAAGGTAACTCTTTTCATCAACTTCACCTTCACTTAATCACTTTTCACCTCAAATTCACTCTTTACTTGGCGCATTCAAAGGAGGGAGAGGAAAGTCAACATTTGGAATATTCCTCTCTTACACGACGCCTTAGCAACCTTCACTTGTCTTCATCCTCATATGGGCGCATTTCACCCTATGGAGGTGGATAAGACTTTTACTTAGAAATTTTCCAGCCTCTTCATCCTTCTTTGGGCGCATATGGGGGTACCTGCAGGACAAGACTTACGCCTTAGAATTTTTTTTTATCTCGTGCTTGTGAAGAGGGCGCATTTGATATGTGGGGCAGGGTATTGTCACACTTCGCATTTTTTCAATCATCTTGATCCTTGAAGAGGGCGCATTTTCAGGGTGGAGGAGGATTTTGTTCAACACTTAGAATTTTCTTTCCTTCTGTCAGCTTCTCCATGTCCTGCTATTTATAGTAAGTCCTTCAATTTTCACACTTCTGAAGCTCGGATCGATTTGAAATTTTGAACACAGGACCTTCATGACCTTGTTAGCCTCTTCACACTGCCATCCTAAGCTGGCCTGCTAAAAAGAGTATGTTTCTGAAGGTGGTTTACTATTTATAGTAACTGCTCGTTTTGAAGACTTCCATAACTCCGTTTGACTTGAAATTTGAATGAGGTGCTCCTCATCAGATGACTTGCCTTTTGACACTGGCGCCTAACACTAGTTTACTATTTTTAGCCAGTTTCTGGAACGCCTTACTATAAATAGTAAGTGCTCCGATTGCCTTCAAATTTTACCGGTGGATAGCTTGAAAGATGCTGATCGCAATGGGATACATTGGTTTTCGAAAATTCTGACTTTTAACCCCTCATTTTGGGTCCCGAAGCTAGAAACCCTAATTTGACTTGCATGCGTATCAAATGACCTCCGTTTGACCTCGTTTTTGTTGCACTACGCCCCGTTTGTGATTCTGATGCGCCGGGTAGTCGCCGGAATGGAACTGCTAAAAATAGTAAGTCACTGAAAACTGATCATCTTGCCTTGCATGTCACATCACTGCGTAGGTTTTGAAAAACCGATAAAGAATCATTAGACATGCAAAGAAAAACCTGACATGCAAACCCTAAAAATAGCCTCTGAAGGCTGAATACTGAAAGTCATTATCTCACTTTGCATGTTATATCATCGCGAAGGTTTCAGAAAACCCAGAAGGAATCTCCAGACATGCATTGAAGAACTCTGCATATAAACCCTAAAATCTACTCCGGAAGCCGAACTACTAAAAATAGTAAGTTGTCTGTTTCAACTCAAAACTTGCAGACGAGTAGCTTGACGTGTTCTGAATGCAGTGTGACTATTGAAATTTCAAAAATGCTGAGAAAATACCCCGAATTGCACACTTACTAAAAATAGTAAGTTGCCAAAATTTGATGAAATTTAGCTAAGAGCTTGCTAGAAGCATACTAACTGTAATATTAGTCTTAGAGTTCAATTCATTCACTTCATTTGACTTTAAATTGACCATGAAAGTACAAACCCTAATTTTCAGACTTGGCCAAAATTTCACGTTTAAGCTCGATGACGGACACATCCCCGGAAAGGCAGACAACAGAAAGAGACAGAAAGAGAGAGAGAGACAAAAACAAAGTCAAAAGACCAGAATGGAGCAAAAATTAGGGGTTCCCCATTTTGAATGGGGCGATGTGTGAAAAGGTCACAACACGTCCCCAATCCATATCGGGGACGGGGAAATGTCCCCAAAGTGAAGGAAACGTTTCTTGGCATTTCCAATGGATTTTGCATTTTCGGGGACGGCAGGGGGACGTCCCCTTTGCGTCCCCCCATCCCTCGGATGGTAGGGGATGGGGACAGGGGGTTTTGGGGCAAGGGACGCATCCCTGTGTAACCTTGATATATATATATATATATAATTATAAATTTATTTATAAAAACAATGATACTCATAAGACATAATTGCCAATAAATAGAATATTTAAATACCTCATATATATAATTTGCAGAAATGAAAATACTCAAGTCTCAAAATGCCATTACACACTGAAAAATTCAAATTACAATCAATATTTATTAGTCTTCATATTCGTCTTCATCAAAAGCATCAAGGTCTTGGTCAACACTTGGTTCAATTTCACTTGAACTACAATCAATTGGATTGCCACCCCCACTAGATGTGTCAAGTGTAGCACTTGCCTCATCTATAGAGACTAAGGTAGGTTGTGCAACTGTAGCATCTAAATAATCACACTTAGGGGTTAGATCCCAATTCTTTGTCACACCCTCATTTTATTCAGGTTTCTTATATGACAAGACACAAAGGTTGGAGTATATAGACCAAATCCTTTGCTTTTTTTGCACCCAAATGGTTGCACTTGACCGAGTGGATGAAGGAGTATGTACTCCAATTCCACGCAGCTGAAGAACTTGCAATCCATTGAGTTTGCATATAACATTAAAAATTTAATTTTATAAATTCAAAAATTTAAATATAAATTATAAAATTATTATGAAAAATATAATATATAGCATACTAGCATAGAATTAAAAATGAAATATATATATATATATACATACTTGGGAGAGTATTTTAATTGCAAGAGGCTGCAAGTTAATGGAGCTTCGACCATGTAGATACCACCACTCATCAACATTTTTCCTATTTTGTCTAGAAGAGTGGAAACATCATGATGTTTTGAAGATATGAAGTGGCCAAACTTGCTCAAGACAATACTTTGGATATCTTCATCTGAAAATATCTTTCCAATGCAGCCTTATAGCCAACAACAACCTTCCCATCCCTATATGGTGGCACCCTCCTCAGCAATGAAAGTACCTCTTTGCTATTATACTTTGGTGACAAAGAAAATGCTAAGAGATGTAAAGGGGTGGTCATTTGTTCCAATGGTCAACAATAATCTTTTGCACAATTGAAAAATGTTTCCGTTTGGTCATGTTCCTTGGCTTCTATTATTGATCTTATTTTCTCCACCATGGAATCCATGCCATCATAAATTTCACCCAAACATGGGTGATCAATATCAGCATACCTAATCATGGTCATGATGGGCTCGATGAAATTCAAAACATAATCCACATGAGCCCACCACTCATCATCTAAGATCAATACTTTTACTTTTTGGGCTCATTATGCGCTTGACTGCCTCCATACACTCCACAGTCTGTTGATGACCATAATACTCAAGGCCTCTCACACCTTCACAAGTTGTCTTAAGACGATTGTGTGAGATGCAAATTGAGTTTAGACAACCTAACATGCTATAAAAAAATACATGTCACAAATCAACAATAAAAAATTAAAAAATATATTAAAAAATCAAATTTAAATTACCTTCAACAACTCCAACTTGGAGGTCCTGAAGATGCCTTGTGACATATGATGATTAGTCACAAACATTTGAATCTCTTCGCCCTCTGTGTAGATTTGTTTGACCCACTCAATTTGTGTGTCAATCTTTTGCAATATCAAATTGAGTGAGTGGACTGCACATGGCGTAAAAAAAAATGTGACTATATGTACCCTCCACTATAGATCCAACTGCTTTACAATTTTTACCATTGTCCGTTATGACTTGGACAACATTTTCAGACCCCACAATTTCATGGATTCTATGAGGATATTGACAATAAAACTTGCATCTTTTATTTGCCCCTCACAATCCACTGCCTTCAAAAACATCACCCCTTTAGGGGTCTATTTTTGCAATCTTTCCATCCATCAAAAATGATAAACACACCATTTTCGGGCCATGTATCCTTGATTAGTTGATTACTCTCAATGATGCCTCTACTGAAGCTTTCTCTTTCACCAATACGGTGGTTTGCACCTTTTCATACCCAAGACTAACATAATCAAAGGCTGTATTGGAAATGGCCGTCATTATTTCTTGCCAATAAGGTGATCTAACAAGGTTGAAAGGAAGCCCATAGCTATAAATGCAATGAGCAATGCTGTGATTTGTAATCTCCCTCGCTTCATTTTTGAAGGCATTCTCCAATGGGCCTCTTTTTGTGAAACTGAAATAGTATCTCCTTTAGAAGATGCTAGCATTGGTATGAAAGGATGTGGGCAAGCTGGTTATGATAAGCCACTAGGAAGTCTTTGCAAGCTTCTCTTGGCAAGAGGATGTGCAATAGCCTTTGATTTATTACATGTCATGTCAGCCTATTGTTTTTTAATATAAGCCAATATTTGGTGTTTTGACAACCCTTTTTTATTTGGCTAGGGGAAAACTTCTATTCCTTGTAAAGGAATTGTGGATAAGTGAGCTTTCGCTCAAAAGTACGAGCTCTTATATTGAGTTCCACATTGGCTACAATGCCAAACATAACCCCCACCACCAAGAATTTATTGAATCATTTTCATATGTTGCCAAAGAGGTGGTGATGCATCATATTTCAATTGACTATCTGCATCTGGGCCAATTGAACTAGAACTACTAGTCATTTTGTATGAACCTAAAATAATAATAAAAAAAGACATTACAAATTAACAACACAACTAATTTAAAAAAAAAATGGCATTATAACCCCTTATTAAGTTAAAAAAAAATAATCAAAACTTACCCAAAAAACTTGAATTTTTTTTAAACTTGAAAAATCTTCAAAAAAATTATTGAAAACTTGAATAAAATGAAAGATTCACTCACCTTTGATGGTTAGATCTTTTCTTTGTGCAGCTATTTCTCCCTTGTTGCTGTAGGTCTAACTCCTCTGTAGCTCACACCTTTGAATAAAATGACACTAACGTTCAAAATCCAACAATGGCAGCTTGGAGGCAAAAAATGCTGTTTGTGGCCTTTTGTGTTTGTGAAATGAGTTGAAATGCATATTACATCTCACTTTTAGGGTGAACAAGGAATTTTAAGGTGTTTTTACGTTTGAAAAAGTTGTTTTTTTAAAGTTTTTTGATTTGCAATTGTGGCCTTGGTTGCGGGTTCTCCCGGGTATGTCCCAAGTACGCTCAAGGTTCCACCAAAGTGCCTCGGGCCAGACCTGCCCCAGACCCAGACCCGGACTGAACCCACCTGGGTATGGAGGGGGGGTAAATTAAAGTACCTGGCAACTTAGATCAAATACCTTGGTCATCCTAAAAATTTCAAAATCATTTGGTGCTTGGGAGACCCTAAAAACCAGTCTGTTTTGTTGCAGAAAAAAATCAGAGCAGAAAGTTGGAATGAGGAAAAATGTCACAGTTTACAGCCTTTAAAGGGAATAAAATGGATAATATTGGGAAAAATCAGATTATATCAACCAATAAATCAGATAATATCAGTCAAAATAGTGGTCAACAATATTTTAAAAAATCAGGAGTTTTAACAGAAAATTGGTCTATTACCAAGATCCAAAATCTCACAATATCTGCTTCTATGATTTAATCTTAATAATCAGGGTGATCATGACCACTCCAGAATATGGTCACTGTGGTGATAACTAGATACTAGAGCATTAAAAATACTCCTATGTAGTAAAAATTCCCACAAAAATATCTAATACTCCCCCATGGCAGCCTCCAATTGCTTATGATAATCTAAATAATATTTTATCCCACGAACATTCAATCCAAGAATAAACATACAGCCCAACAATAAACAAATAACAATATCCAAAGGGTTTAACCAGTTCAATACATAATGTAGAGGTGGTGTTACTTCTATTGAATTTTTAGGCTAACTTACTAGTCGTTTTTGCCACAACTTCCGCAAGCGTCCTCTGTCTTCCTCCTCAGATTTGATGAAAGAATTCCCCAAAGTTACATATATTGACAATGATTTACTGAGTAAGCCGTTGTTATTGTCAATAGCTTTTGCTTCTTCCTCCTTTGGAAGCATCACTGTATGCTCCATCTCTTCATCTTCAAGGCTTGCATACACAGATGTAACTGTCATTCAAAAGCCATTTTAGTGAAACAATCCTCAATCCAGTGCAAGAAAATGATTCACTTTCAATCACAAACTGAAGTATTCAATGTTAAAGAAAAAGTATTAGTAAATAATCATTTTTACGTTAACCAGTATATCAAGGAGATGGAAAATATTGTAATATTAGAGATCCCATTTACTTTATTTTATCACATGCCTACTGTCCATGAACTGAACATCTTTTCCATTAAGAAGGATGCTTTTAAAATCATGATTCTATCATTCGGAGGACATATTAATACAGATCTATTACAGAAAAGTGAAAAGAATGAAATCGTGCACTAGCCATAGGAACACAAACCTTCGTAAAACATCTGCTCTATATCTTCCATGGCTTCATGAATTGTTACTTTATTCAAAGACAGATCCCTTTTTTCTAGATCCATTCCATTTTTCCCTTCAGCTGATTGTTCTGAAGCTGCTAATTCTGCCATTTTGAGGATTGCTTTTCTTCGCTCTGATTTTGAAGTTGATAGATCTTTATATGGTTGTCTGGGAAGTACTTGACCTTTTTCCTTCAATGCTACAGTTGTATCAGAAAGGGAGGCATGCTGCTTTTGTGCAGTAAGAGATGCTGGATGCTTTTCACTTAGAAGTTGCATCCGAAGGCTAGGTGTACGAGCTCGAGAACCTTTTGCCAACAATATTCAGTTATAGAAACATAACGGATTTTTAATTGTAAATACACATATTTGTAAAATAAACTTGAGACTTGTTAAAACAATTACCAAATCCAGTCTAAAAGTATTAATAATTTAATTATACCATCTGCTCGCATTCGGACCCAAAGTGTTGTCATTCGCTTGAATTCATGTACAATATTGTTAAACGAGTCCTATAAGAAAATTCAAAACAAATAATATAAAATCTCCATTCTTATTATGCAGTAAGGAAAAAAAAATGGAAAGGTACTCACAATAATGCTAATACACTGTTGTTGATAGTGCAATCTGAACTTTTTCCCTTCATTACTGTTAACTTTATCATTACAGGTATCACTATCTGTCTCATCTTTATCCAATGGAAGTATTACATTCCCGTTTTTGTCCTAAAATTACATAACAAACTTTTAATGAGAAGAGAAAAAAGAAGATTCTCTTGCAGGAATGGACCCCCTCACAAATTTTCATAATCATAAATCTTTCAATTCTTATCTAACAAGAGAGGCAACTTTTAATCTTGCTTACAAACCAACCAATATCAAGCAAGGGCTAAATCACTGACCATATGCTGACATAAAATCATACATATTTCCCCGAACTTAGAGTTGGGAAAAATCCATTGTAATTCAATCTACACCACAGCTTTTAACTAAAAAATGAATAAATTAGTAATGATTTTAAAAAATAAAATTCAAACTGAATTACCTGTAACTGAACAAGTCCCCGAAGATCATATTTGGGCACAAAAACAAGGAGGTTTCTTTCAAATATGCCTATTACCTGGAAAATAAGCCAAATCTGAATTGTTAAAATAATAAAACTATTTTTTGCCAAAATTCCATAAAATAGCTAAAATGATTTAGCTCTGTTCTAAGGATCTTTAATTTTACTGCAGTATCATTCCCACTACCTATTGCTCTATAAATGCATCCTATCTCAAAAAATAGCATCAGTTTCATATTCAAAAGGACCGTGCTTTCTATCCGTTCATCTCAAGCTTACCAAGGCACATTCTGCTTCAGCATGTTTCTGTAAGTACATCAAGAGGTGCAGCTCACTGCACATCTTTTGTGCTCTCTTGCTTGCCCTATGGCGCTGGTTTAGATGATCTGCAACCTGCAAAATGTATTTGTAACATCTTCTGAGTACTAGTGTGTAAGGTATAATACTATAAACAATACTCACAAGAGTTTTAGTAAGAACATTCAAAAATCGTGTATTCAATCAATATATCTTGTAAACCTTGTACAGGGATCTAACTTTCCAGATGAAATGGTTAAGTTTGTGTAACAGGTGCTATCACAGTGGATCAATATAAAAGTCTATAATAAGTTAATAACCATATACTATTCAAATATAACTAGGTTGTATGAGTCATTATATGTGAAGCTCACACAATGTAGTGAGGAGACTGTTGACCGAAAAATATTATTATTACTGTGTTATACAAGGTTTAAAAACATATTTAATTTATTTTACCTCTTTCTGATCTTTGGCAATAAACACAGTATTTCTAGATTTTTCAAAATCACTATTCCTTTTGTTTGCAGATCCCTGGCCAGAAAAAGTGTTTGAACATGATGCAACAAGCATCCGATGCACAATAATGTCTGCATACCGCCTTATTGGAGATGTGAAATGTGTGTAGAACCTACAAATACAAAATGAGAGACAAAAATATCAAGGAAAAGTTTAAGCAGTAAATCAAATTATGTCGGAAGAAAATACTAAATGATGGAATGATGGCATTACCATAATACCATTAACAGTTATCTTTTTGAATTAAAATAAGTTGCAAAAGGAAGTAGAATTCCATTGACTTTTCATGAACAACATATCAGCCCTCACTAGTTTGATGCAAAATGTACATAATAACAATCAATATTAAAACCATTTAAAAAGGTCAACAATACCAGTTCAAAGTTAAAAAGTCCCATATTGATGATTTTAAAGAATATATCCCCCTTATATAATTATTTTATTTCTAGTCTATACAGCAGTTTTGTGTTAGAATTTTTCCTTTGGGATTTTTCACCATCCTAGACACCTCAATATGTTTCACATTCTACTGTTTCATTATATTTAATGCATACCTATGATAACTACTTATCTTGAAGATGACCTTATACATATAGGGTAGATGGATTTTTTTCTGATACAACTGCAAGTCTTTTGTATAACTGCCTCAAAGAAAAGCTATCCCTTTTCACCAAACTAAAGTGTACTTATGTAGAGGTGTATTTGAGTAAAATGTGGGCAGTGGAGTTGAATTTGCAAATACTAGTGACATTCAAGTACAAGATCATCTAAATATGTCATGTCCCATTTTCAGAATTAAATTAATTGGGAAAACCCATAGCCTTTCATTTCCTGTAGGCTAAGGGATAAAGTTAGGGAAATGATTAATAATAATATTTTAAGTTTGTTGTACCCATAATAATTTTTTGCTTCAACAAGGCATTATGCTAAAAATGAGCTAAATCATGCAAAATTGTTGTCAAAAATCCATTTTAGGTCAAACAAAACATAGGCTTTTTGTGGGTTCATGTCAAGGAAGATACTTGCAAAATTCTGAAAATTTGAAAATTAGGGTTTCAAACCCCTATTTTTAGGAAAACCCCTAAAAATAGGACCTTTCCAGAATTAGTTGAAAATGATTTTGATAGGATAAATTGGCTTTACGATCACACTGGTCAAGTCAAAATCACCAAAAAGTTTGTTTTACTTTGGTGGGTCTATTTTTATTTTTTAGGAGAAAAGCTAGGACCTTCGCAACCATTAATGGTAGATGCCAGTACCAAGTTTCGAAATCTAAGCCTCAAAAGCTTCAACGAAGAATCCATGGTGAAAAATGTTCGAAAAGTTGCTTCATGATGGAGGGGATTTTCAAAGGTCGAAAAATGCTGAAAATATTCTAAGGTTGGAAGATGCACTGTAAGAGACTTGGTGTCTCTCAACCCCAACTAATGCTGATGAATGCAATTTTTTTTGTGTTTTGCTGATTTTGTAGTGTTTTTGTAGTTTTTTTGCAATATGTGGTTTTTGTGATTTTTTCACTAAGTAATGCCAGATAATGAAAATACAATGAAATTGCGAAAGAATAAAGATGCTGAAGCAAACTACTAATATAGTGGCGAATGACTTTATTCTTATTGCTGAGTGATTACAATGCTAAATAATTAACATGCATACAAAAAGGCAAGCAATACATTATTAATGAACCTAATTTTTGCTTGCAGCTGCTTGAAGGAGGTCATAAATCGTACGGCCTGTTTGTAGATAAATTTCTCCCGCTTAGAAATGAATGTAATAGCCTCCAGTATTATAGGCGCCACCAATGATGAAGGCTGTAGACAAAAAGGCAAGGCATTTTGCTTCAAATGAAAAGGACGCCTTTGCTGCTGTAAGAAATACGGCCTGGCAGCAGCATTAATGATGGTACGGCTGATAATAAAGTGTGCCAGAAGCAACCACAATGAAGCCCAATCAAAATTGTACTCTTCTTTTGATGAAATCAATTCAAACCTCGAGCAAAATCTCCGCTGTAAGCACAAATTCGACTTCTGTGTGAAGCCAACCTGCTGAGCAATTTTTAGCCGAGCTTTCACAACTTCAGAAAGCTTAACTCTGAAGAGGTATCGTTCTCCAAAGTCTGGAATTGCACGAATTTGCAAAAACCCTTGTTTCTTCACAAACTCCAAAGTTCTCAAAGAAAAAAAACAAATTAGAATAATCAATCATATGAGTTCCATTTGTCTTGGAGTTATTAAATACTCCCTTCAAGAGGCTCGATTTCCCAAAAATATTTAATAATGTTTTTAATGATAATAAATTTGCCCTTTTGAAGACTTAGGCAAATTATCATTAAATGGGCGTACTTTCTCCTTGAGTATTAATTACTGATTAAATAATGATGGCCCACTTTATTATAAAGTCATTTAATACTTTATAATATTCCATTTAATCATTTATATCTTATAATTTGACTTTATAATATAAAGTCACATCAATAAATAATTAATTATCATTAAATGCTCCAATTATCATCCAATTGCTAATCCAACTGCCAAACTAGGTTGAGTTTGAGAATACCAACTGAGCCAGGTGCCCTGCTAGAAATAGTAAACCCTGATAGCCTGACTTACTATAAATAGTAAGTGCCAAAATATCACTCTGTGAACATCTGCAAAGGCCCAAACCTGAATCAGAATGTGGAGTAATGTCCCTAACCGTTGGGTAACTGCAATACAAGACCCTCTAATCACAATTGTCAGCCTACGAGGGTTGAAATGATAGGCTAACCCCTCAATCACACGAACTGTCTAGTAAGGGGACATTACATGCACGCCTTGCTACAAGAAAGGTGCTACGCGGTCAATGCCTTGGTGAAATTCTCAAGCACCTGTACACGCAATATGGTGAAAGCAATCGCAACAGTGAACACGTTCGCGTCAGCGACAACGGTGATCAATGCAGTTGGCGAGACGATGAACACAAAGCACGAGAGGTGAAGGCCTTTATGGAAATTGATGACATTGAAGCCAAAAGAGCCCCTGCTGACCAGAGGCGCCCATCATTCTGGGCAACCAAATGAAGTTTTTAGCAGCTACTTTCTTCAAGGCATTTGCTCAACATCCTTTCAGCTTCGTGACCAATCCAGTTGCACGCTCACAAGACCTGTCAAACATTCACAAATGAAGATCAAGCATAAAGCACCGGATGCAAAGGCGAGATGAAAGACATGAAAAATTGGCTAAGTGTTAAGGAAATTGCACCTTCCTAGAAATAGGCACCCAACCTTTTGGGCAGTCAGATGTAGTCTTCAAGCTTTGTGACCTCCAGGAAGTCCTTCGTCTTGATCAATCTTAGCAATGACACCGTCAGCAAGTTCAACAGATAAATCAAACATTTGACGACAAGGATCAAAGTAAGGCTGTTCGTGAAAGGTTGCAAGATGAAAATTTCAAAAGGTCAAAGGCGCCCCTATAGGCTAGGGGCACCCAAACTTTTGGGGTCTCTAAACCAACTTTCATGACCTGCAAGGTCAATCAATCTTTCCGGTACTGAATTGGTTACCCATTCCACATCTTAGCACGTTCATCGGAATCATTAGTCATCAGAGATCTCAGATCAAGGCATTGAAGGTCAAAAAGGAAGAAATGAAAAGCAACCAAGAAATTGGCTAAGTCTAGTGAAATATGCACCTTCTTCGGAAAAGGTGCCCAAGAATCAGAGGCACCAGACTCAGGTTTTGAGCTTTGCAGCTCCCAAGCACACTTCATCAGAGTTGTTTCATCTCGGCAATGGATTAGTCAGCAACACCTCAAGATCAACTGAGCAACCAAAATTAGGGATCAAACAAAGGCATTTCATCACAGAAAAATAAGGAAAAATGTTCAGCTCCTCAACTTGGACGCCTAAAGTCAAAGTAAGACCAGTTGACTGAAGTTAGGATATTTTGAAGGCTTTTCATGTCCAAAATGCCCCCAAATTGATGGAATTTGCTCCAGTGAATTCTTGATCAGGCAAATTGACTCCTCAAACAACATGTTGGCACCTAATTGATGCTTACAACTCCAATCAATATGTATCAAGCTTAGGCATCATTATTCATTGTTTCTCTTTGCAGGTTGAAGCTTAAGAACAAGCATTTTTCCTCTCCAACGTCTTTTTGAAGATTTGACAGAGGATTTTTCAACATTCTTCATATTTCCATGAATCCGTTGCACAGAGGGACAATTTATCAGAGGTTGCATCTTTAGGCGTGATTTTCTTGAAGATCCAAAGAAGCAGTTTATAACTTCCATACTTCTTCTTGTCTTTTTCCTCTATTCTTGTTTTAGATCTTCTTGCATGTCCAAGAAACAGAGGTTATTCACAGATCTGGTCTTCTGGGTATGATCAACATAGCATATTCAACAAAACCCATGTGCCAGATTCTTCCAAAAAAAAGTTGCCCTGCTGCCCCTATTTTTTAGGGTTTCTGAAGAAATTCATAACTTCAAAAATCAGACAAACTGGGTTTGTTCAGCTTTGAAGTGCCTACAATACACGTGTCAGATTTTTCCGAGAAAAATAAGTCTCTGTTGCCTCCAAAACCTCTGCCCCGAAGGGTTCTTGCATATACAAGGTGTTGATGTAAACAGCCGCAGGCCTCTTACTTCCAGCCACGATTTTATTAAGCAATAAATAAAATATAGCCTAATGGCTATTTAATTTATTGGAGACACCACTAGTGAAGAGGCGCTTCACTTAGAAGAATAAATAATATTTATTGTTATCGAGTTTAGTGAAGAGGCGCTTCACTTAATATTAATTTATATTCATTGTATGAGGCCAACTTCATATTGGGAGTCGCCACCTTTGTATGAGTTACAATCTTTCATATATGGGCCGACTTTGTATTATGAAAGGATGCGATTTATGGAGGCTCTCTCTTTGACTTGTATATATAAGAGATGCTGTTTAGTTGATCATCATTCATTCATTCATAGTTCGATTTCAAGAGAAGTGCGAGTTTATCAAGGAGGTTGATATTGTGTCTTCAAGAAGATCGATATTTTTATCAGCAAGGTGTTAAATTCTATCTTGTGTGTGCATCAAAGTGTGGTGCTGATATTCGGCCTTGTATTTGGCCTCATTGTAAAAGCGAATTGGCTTCATTATTCAATATATAAAAGATATATTGTTGCTGGGTTTTTCTCTCTCAAGTTGGAGGGTTTTCCCAAGGTATATGCTGTGTCAAATTGTTTAAAATTGCTCTATATCTGCTTATTTAATTTCTGATCCTAAAACTAACATGGTATTAGAGCGGGTTTAAGCAAGATCGTGATCAGATTTGTATAAGCAGTGTGCTCTTCCTCTCTTGTTCTCATCTTCATGTGTCTATCTTATCTTCAAAATGGTGAACGGACTCAAGGTTGAAGATAGACTTGAAGGTGCCTCTAACTTCACCTCTTGGAAGTTTAGAGTTTTGATTGCATTGGAAGAAAATGAGATTAGTGAGTTCGTGGAGAGTGAAGTTGCCGAGCCTTCCGATGAGAATGAGAAGTCACAATGGAAGAAGAATGGCACAAAGGCCAAGAAAATATTGATTGATTCTGTGAAGGATCACCTTGTGCCTATTATCTCCAAGTTGAAGACAGCGAGAGAGATGTTCATGACCTTGGAGGGATTGTATGAGATCAATAATACAAGCAGAGCTCTTGCATAGAGGCAACAACTTCATCACATCAAGATGGCGAAAGGAGATTCTGTCATCTCCTTCTTCATGAAGATCATCGAGTTGAGAGATCAGCTTTGTGCCATTGGGCATATGGTTGATGATAAAGACTTAGTCATGTTGGCACTTAATGGTCTTCCTCAATCTTGGGAGCCATTTATCCAAGGTATTAGTGGAAGATCGAAGCTACCTAAGTTTGATCGCCTTAGGGAAGATTGTATTCAAGAGGAATCAAGATTGGCAGCGAAAGGCAATGGGCGAAGTTCTAACAATGAAGATATTCATGTACTTGCCGCTCAATCATCAAAGAGGAAAGGAAGAGAAGGGAAGAAAGGCAACTTCAAGAGGAATAGAGATAGAAGATCGGATGTTGCTCCAGAATCTAAGAAGAAGAAGGATCTCTCCCATATATAGTGCTTCAGATGTGACAAGTTTGGTCACTATGTGAGAGATTGTGCAACTAGACCAAAAGAACATGTTTCCATAGCGGATGTGGGTGAGGTCTCTCCTCAGAAGGATTCAAGAGACAATTCAAGTGGATTTCTATTTATTTCTGCCCTATCAGGCAATATTCCAACCGATAGCAACACATGGTTGATTGATTGTGGTGCCTCTCGTCATATTACTGGATTTAGAGAACATCTTTCAGATTTGGTGGAGAGAGATACCAACATTCAAGTCATAATTGGTGATGATGCATGCTATTTTGTGAAAGGTGTTGGAGCCTCCTCTCTTCACTTAGATTCCGGCATCTCTCTTTAGTTGAGCGATGTGTTATTTGTACCAGGCATCAAGAGGAACCTTGTATCAATTTCAGCCTTGGAGGACGAAGGATATCAAGTTGCAATTTTTGAAGGAAAAGTTCTTGCTTGGCTGAAGAACTCTAGCATCAAGACAGACCGAGTGATTGGTGTTCGACAAGAGAGTCTTTATAGACTTTCCATTTGTCCAATGCAGGCATTGTTGCATGATTCCACTAGTTCAAGTGAGCTTTGGCACAAAAGACTTGCTCACCTTCATTTCAGAGAAATTCCATCCATGGAGAAGATGGTCACTGGCCTTCCAAAACTCAGCCAGGAGCATGAAGGTACTTGTCGAGGATGCGCATTGGGTAAGAATACTAAAGGTCCTTTTCATAGTAGTGAAAGTAGATCTAAATGTATTCTAGATCTTGTTCATTCTGATTTGTGTGGTCCAATGTCTGTTGCTCCTTTGAATGGTTTTTGGTATTATGTAATTTTCATTGATGACTACTCTAGAAAGACTTGGATTTATTTCTTAAAGACTAAAGAATCTGAAGAGGTACTTGAGAAATTCAAAGAATTTAAGGCTCAAGTAGAGAACTTGTCTGGGAAAAGGATCAAAGTTTTGAGATCTGACAATGGAGGAGAATACATCTCTGGAGGCTTTTGTAACTTTTGTATTGAGGCAGGGATTAAGAGGGAGTTTTGTGTCCCTTACAATCCACAGCAAAACGGTGTTGCAAAAAGGAAGAACAGATCCATTGTAGAGGCAGCTAAAGCTATGATCCATGATCAAGACTTGCAAACCATCCTTTGGGTAGAAGCATCTAGAACTAAAATAAAATATCCATAATTTACATCCTCAAAGTAAGTAAATGTGTTATCATGTCATCGCAATAAAATTTTTCCTTTTCTTTATTGATAAAACATGAACAAGTTGCCATATTAATTTACAATAAAGATTCCATTTCAATATAATAACTTCATAAGTACATGAAACAAGAATACATACCTTAGCTAACATAGCTCCAATGAGCTTTAGAACAAATAGTAGTAAGAAGGTCCAGGAATTCGTCCTTTCAAATCTTGGTACATCGGCCGCTTGCTGTGGAGGAAAAACATCACTCGGGCGTTTTTCCGCCAACCAAGGACTTATAATGCGGTCCCCCGCACACCTATCATTAGATAAATGGCCCTCCCTTCAAAGAAGAGATTGGTAGGGTATCCTTTAACAATTACCAACTGAGCATAGTGTTGTGTCCTACACAACTAGAACCTTGCTATTTCACAATCTCGAACTAGTACAAGGATCACAATGAACTGATAGTGTAGTCTCAACTATCTCACACCTAAGTGGATGTCATACATTTCACTACTTTGGCCAAAGTATTATCATTCAATACTTCGAATGAAGGTCATCTATCATAAACACTACTCAGGTCCGATTTGCTTTAAGGCTTTCTTACACTACGCGTAGGTTTAGTCCTTCATTAGATAATACGTACCCCAGACATCCTACATTAGACTATCTACTAGAAATGAAAACAACATAACAAGTAATCACAATTTCCCCTCCTATACTGAACATCTTCATCCTAGGAGTTTCATAGGCTTAACTAAGTTATTCTAATAACTTAAGGTGTGGGTTATTACTTGACCACTGTCTTCATTTCGTTCCTAGTATTTAGTATCTACTTCAAACATATTCTCCCTATATGGAGATCATACAAGTAATGCATTGCACATAATAAGCAACCTTTAACCTTTATCTATTTTACTTGTTAAGTACAAATAGGTAAAGCAATTCATAAACAACTTTCTTTCTTTCACACAGAAATACAGCTATGATTTTCTTTCAACCTTTTCACAACAGTAAGCATAAAAGATTTTGTTTTAATTTAAATAACCAAGAATTGAGTAGATGTTGACGTAGTTTTTGTGACCGCACCAAACAGCAGAACGAAATAGTTTAGGGCTACTCCATTCTCTCTTGATCAAAGTATTCCGTGCGCTAAGATTGTGAGAAAGTTTGCACGTTCAACTCCAAGGTTCCTTTAATGCGAATAGACTCAGTTTGGTTGATGTGTTTTGCTGTGTTCTTACGAGGGGACTTACGCAATTGTTCAGATTTCTCACAGTTGGCAGCGGATATATGATTTGAAGGGGTCTTGCGCGTATGATTTGGCAATGTAGCTCGTTTTCCTAAAACTAATCAGAAATATACGGAAAGTAAAAGAGTATAAGGCCTAAGAAACTTATATTCTACTCTAAATGCAGGATATGTGGGGCTTCGTTTCAATAGACTTCAACCAAATTTCACCTAGCCTCACGTCGGACAGCCTCAGTAAAATTGGTGCAATCTTCAAAGGGACAACAAAAGATGTTCAAATTATGACTCAACATGCATACACCATCACAACGACGCATATAAGCATACCAATCACAATTGAAGTTAAACTCAAGATAATCTCCAGTCGACCACGCAAGGCGAACTTATCATCAATAAGCCGCTAGTGGTATGGAATAAAGCGAAGCTACCTCAATAAAACACCACACATCAACGTAAGCTACTTGCATGAAATTAAGCTACTTGGATACGAAAGGAAGAAGAGACCTTGCTAGCTATTCATGACAAGACGTATTCCACCATCAATGAAAAGATCTATTATCATGAAAAGTGTTACACAACAATCTCCCAAAAGTTTTCAAAGGGAAAACTTTCTTTCTTCTCCACAATATGCAAAATGTCTACAATGCTCTAGTCTCTAGTCTCTAGCTCTATCTCAATTTTGACTCTGATCTAATCTCTAATGAATCACAAATGAGGGGGACTCCCCCTTTATATAGCTAGCCAAGTCCCAAAAGACGGCTAGGGTTACAATCAATAGAGTGGCCAAAATCGTGCCACCTCAGCCCTAACCCTAAAAACTGCCAGAATAGGGAGTGGTACATTAAATGAATCAAAGATTCCCACTCACTCCCATAAATAGTAAAGGTAATAAATGTCCACATTCAGTCTTCTAGAAGATCCTCGTCCAGTAGTGCGTTCCCACTTGCCTTCTCTCTGACTGCCAACTCCACGAATCTGCGAAGCACGGCCTCAACTTCCTGAACTGAAATCGGTGGAACACAATCTAGCTGAAACTCTAATACTGTGACTGAATGCTCATGCCTCGTACAAGATTTTCTCCATGCAATCAAGGAGTCCTGCGTGTTCTGGATCAAAGTGGAGAAAGTAGAAGTATTCTCGAAATCATCTTGTACAAAGGTCTTAACATCCGCAAAGAAAGGCACCAGCAAACCCCTCAAATTATCAACACTTATCTCATCTGGATTCAGCCGCCTAGCAAATATGGCCTCAAAAGTATTCTGAACTCCATCGATGATATTGGCCATAGCTTTATGTACCCTAGCTGAATCCGCCTGTGCCGCATCGAAGAAACCACGCCCGTGATAGCCGAAGAATACCACCTAGAGAAGTCATACCGGTCATTCTCCTGAATGACACCTCCATCAATCAGCAATCGTAATGGCACATGCCTCAATACCTCAAGACGCTGAATAACTTTACTCTGATAGATAGAAGCATCTCCCCAAGCATGATCCACTGCATCTATCCGTGCTAAAATACTAGAGGCCTGCTGAAAAGCAGAAGCGAGGTCCTCCATAAACTTCTCAGTCTCGGCACGAACTCCTGTGACCCATTTATCTGCCTCCTGTGCCATCCTTCCCAACTCCATCAATCCACTGATTGACTCTCTAGGTACATCTGCCGGAGGCTCTATCACTGGAATATCTTGCCCTTGAGAACGAGACAACTGCTGAACATATCCGATTAAAGCCTTGTGTTCTCTTTTCAGCTTCTTATACTTCCCTTCTTTCTTGAACAACCTATCCTTGAGGGCGAGGAAGGAGTTATCACATTCTTCTACAATCTGCGCACCAGTGGGGCGTCCCAAATCTAGAGTCGTGACCACATAATTTTCTGGCACTGCTTCATTCCGGTCACACTCAACTCGTGGCACAGCTACATGAAGGGTACGAGAGCCATCCTCCTCAGTGGATATCTTCGAAAATTTCCTTGCTTTCTTCTTCTGTGGAGGTGCACTGATCCTGTTCAAAAACTCCTCCATCTCAACCGCTGGATCAAGCTCCTCACTAGGGCTTCTTCTCATTCTATCCTTAAGCCAATCGGGCACATCATACTGTATGTCAAAGGGCTGCTGCTCTTGTGCCTCGACTTCTCTAACCTGCTCAACCTCTACATCATTCTGGTGAGGCTCATCATCCTCAAGTGGCTGAGTGTCACCTGACACTATATCATCATCATCATTCAAGGCCGCCTCTAACTCCTGCTGAAACTGAGGGTCAGTAATAGTCCCCTCATCATCCTGCTGATCAACCCTAACAGTGCGTTGACGCCTCGCCAACCGACTTTCCGGAGGCTGAATATCATCCGTACTACCGCACTCCGATTCAATGCATTCCTTTGATCAGCAAATAAAGAGACCTCCTGATACTTGGAGAACGTGTCTCCAATGGTGATGCAGTTGTAACTCGTGGAGGCTCTGGCTGAGTAGGCTCCTGTCGAACTATTTCTTTCTTCCTGGACTCTGGGCCTCTTGTGATCTGTTTCTTCCTGCCAGTAGTGGGCGTCCTGTGATCTCCCATCATATTGTAAGTCAAGGCAATTGACCTACCCTTCAACCTGTTTACTCGCCTATCAACCCATGCTCTAGTGAATGTCATGACTGGGATAGAGAGAGTATCTAAATCTGCAACCTCGGGCTCTGACCAATCGGGAGGTGGAAGTGGAGTATCTCTAACTGCTGCATAATCCGGATGAACAACATCCATATCCTCATTGACCTGGTCTGGAACCGGAACTACCTCACACTCCCTGATCAGAGTAATAGGCAATCGAGAAAACATCCTTTTTCTCACTTCAATCTCATCTACTGCATCAGCCCAATAATCCTCTATGGTGGCCTTATGCTTAAACTCCTTCGACAGTACCCACTTGATGTTATGATGTGGATCGTAGTGCTGTCGGCTTGTATGATATGAGAAATGATAAAACTGAAGTTCACTTTCAGCCTCTCTAGCTGCCTGTATTGAGGGACACACCTCATCTGAGTTGCCCATGACAACTGGAAATTCTATCCCTCCCTTTTTCTTTTTCTTCTGAATCTTATCAAAGGCAAGCAGTTGCCTTGATATCTCTAGCATCAATATTCTATCTGTTGGGTACTTAGGCAGCCTATATGGGTATGATGAGAAACCTTGCAGCCTAATGTAAGAAAATCTCGGAAACTGTATGAACCAACACCCATACCTTTCAATCAACTCCTGGGCTTCCTTCGAGATTCTGTGTTGTAATCGCTCCTGAAGCAATCTCGTGATATACATGGTGAAGGAATCGTTGACACGCTTGTAGTGAGTTGTGCTCGCCAAATGCAACTGCGGACAAGCATCATATATCTTAAACTGATGGGAGCCACAACCGACAGGTTCCTTGTAAGAGATCCCCCTGTACTTCGTCATCCGTGCCAACATATAGATGATGTAGGAGCTCATGTAAAACGTTTTCGTCCTTCGGAGGCTCAGGAGCTGCTCATGTATATTATCACTTATCATTCCGGCCCAATTGACATAATCCTTCCCTTCCAGTACGAGGTTGATGTAGTAAAACATCCAGGGTTCAAAAATGAAGGACTGTGCACAACCACCAACCCTGCTCAGCATCATGATGAGATCACAGTATTCTTGCTTCAGGTCCTCTGCTATGATCTGCCTCGGCAACTTTGTACGAGAAGGCTTGGGAGTGGTCATCCAATGAGCATTAATTGTCTCCATGCATCGCTCAAATGCGGAAGCATACATCCGCTCAGCTCGCTCTCTGGACTTGTAGATCATATTTCTGTGCACTGGGATCCCGAAAGCTTCACCAATGGCTGCTGGAGTAAGATTGGCTAACACTTGGCCATCTGGTGACATGATCGACCGGTGTTCTTTCTCGTAGCAGTTGGCACACTCCATCATCAGCTCCAAGCATTGAATGGCTGGTGGGAAACCAGCAGCTGCATATAGTCCGCTTCGAACAATGTTGTGCGAAGTGGTCGAAGCCCGATGACTTCCGATTCCAAACATCCTGTTCTTGAAGGTCTCCAGGTTGACGGAGCCCAGGTTGGTGTCTGTCAACTTGCCCAACTTCGAAATAAACTTTGATTCCGGCATGAATGTCTTACTCAGCTTCTTGATCACAGCTTGTTTGGATGCACCATTGTCCTTTCCAGTCGTCCTTGCCTCAGCCATCTGCAAACAGCAAGCATTCATCAGCAATTTAATCTATAAAAATAAAATAATACATTGCATAGGGGCTGCAGTCGACTTCTAGAAGCTGCAATAACTCTTCGTGTTTGCAAACCTCAGCTTCTTTTCTTTTTGAACTTCGAACTTCAACACTTAGAAAAAGATTTCTAAGTAGACTTCAGCCTTAGCAACTTCAATCAATGTCAATCAGCAACTTGAACTTCTGCAAATTCATACTTTACACCAGCAATCAGCAACTTGAACTTCTGCAAATTCGTACTTTACACCAGCAATCAGCAACTAGCAAGTTCGTGCTTTTTAAGTTCTCAACGATTCAATTCACTTCAAGGCGTCCTCTCAGCACAGGCAACTTCGATTTTCAGCAATGAATGAAATGAATTTGCACCTCAGCAAAAGCTTCTTTAACCAGCAAGGGCGTACTTCTCCAGCAACTCAAGGCGTTCTTCCAGCAGTCCCAACAACAGTCAGTCTTCAGCAACTCACTGCAATGCTTTACTTAGAGCAAATTGAATTCTCTAGCTGTGAAAAATAAGTGAGAGACCTCTCCATCTTATAGCCAAAATTCGAATTCTAGAAGAAGTTAATTTTAGCCAGTGCATTAAACTTCCACCACTCCACTTCAAGAATTCGAATTTTCCCTCTCTGGTATTTCTGACACTTGTCTCTGGGCGTCGGGAATCTTGCTCTTCTAGAAACTTGACTTTGACTGGCATCTTTGAATTTACTTTCGAAATTTTTTAATTTAAATTCATCCTTTTTAACTCACCAGCCGGAGCTCTGTTACTTGAAATTCGAATTTTAATTCTTCATCATCTTTGGAAAATTCATCACTGAAGAATTCAATCAAAATTATCTAGGCAACTCACTTCAAATTCATCGTTTAGAGAAATTCACTTTGAAAAGTCATTTTATTCATCTTGCCTTAGAATTTTTTTAAAAATTTTCCTTAGGAAAATTCACAATTTGAGCACTGATTAAATTCTTCACTGAAAAAGTGTCGGCGAAGTGCGGAAGATCTGGAAATCCATTTATCATCGCGAATGTTGAGTACCCAGAAGAAAATTTTCTTCAAAATGCCTCGAATCCATGGGTACCCAACGAACGGGTTCATTTAATTTTTGAAATTTGAACCTTAGAAAAATATTATTTTACCATTTTAAATTCATTCTTCGCCTGTGATCATCCTGTGTTGCTCCAAATTGAAGAACCTTGAATTCATCTTGCATTATCATCCACCTCTGACTTCACTGCTGAGAAAATTTGCTCGGGCTTCGAAAAAAAACTTACCACCTTGAGCTCTAGGCGTATTTTCTGAGAAGAAAATATTTTTTCCTTAGAAAATATTTTAATCATCCTGCATTCTGAGAATTTGCCTTGGAAATTTTATTCATTTGCTAGTGGAGGAAAAGTATCAACTTTACTTAGAAAAATTTCGTTCACGCCTGGCACACTTGACTTGCCACTCACCATTTTGTACACTTGCAAGGCAATTTTATTTAAAAACTCTAACGCCTTAGAAATATTTTATTATTCTCCACTCAACATCTTAGGCGCATTTTATATTTATCCTTGCCTTAGGAATTTTATTTTTTAGCAAGTTACTTCACTTCATCTTTCACTTCAGACTCTAGGCGCATAACACTTGACATTTTAGTTCCACCACCTTGAAATATTTTCTAACACACATCACTTCACCACGCCTTAGCAAATTCTTAACACCTTATAACTTTCATCATCCTTGGCGCATATAGCCTTTGGGAAGAAATTCAAAAATCACGCCTAAGCAACACACCCTGCAACATTCTCCAACACATCTCCGTAGGCGCATTTGAGGCTAGGGAAGGAATAACGCCTAGCATTCACCACCCTTTTACAACGCTTTAATCACATTTCACCTTATTTACCACCCTTATTCACCTTTTACACCTCAACTTGGGCGCAATTTGGCTTTGCAAGAGGATGACTCTTCGCCTTCCCATTTTTGTCTTCACATAACCTTGTTTGGGCGCATTTAGGAGGGTGAGGAGGACGAGTTTCTTTGACTTATTGACCCTTTTCTAACTTGAGCGCATTTTCATGCATGGGAAGGATAAAGATTGTTGACTCGTTTGACCCTTTTGCCTTGGGCGCATTTTGATGTGTCTAGTGGATGAAACTCATGACAACGTCCTGGGGTGACTCTTCGCCTTCCGTTTTTTTTGTCTTTACATGCATGTATTTGGGCGCATTTTGCCCCTTGAGGAGGATGAAAAATGTTGACCTTGCTTTGACTTTCCTGCAACTTGGGCGCATTTCACCCCCTGAGGAGGATGGGCGCATTTGGAGGGGGGTGGCGGATTTCTACACTTAGAACATTTTTCAACCTTTTCCTTCTTCAAGGTGGGTGCATTTTGCCAGGCCAACAGGATAAGCTTCGTTGACTTTCTTTAACCACTTGTGCCTTGGGCGCATTTTGCCCCTGCTGAAGGATGAACTCACACTTAGAAATTTTCGTGCCTCCTCATTCACCTGGGCGTATTTTGCCATGGCTGCAGGACAAGCTCCAGACTTAGAACTTTTTCTTCATTTTTTTGCCAGCTTACGTGCCCTGCTATTTATAGTAAGTCCTCTGAATTTTGCACTTCTGAAGCTCGGAACGACTTGAAATTTTGCACACTGCATCCTTATCACCTCATTGTTCTGTCAACACTACCATTTTTAGTCACCCTGCTACTTTTAGCATGTTTCTGAAGGTGGTTTGCTATAAATATGGCCTTCGATAGCTCCTTTCTCAGGTCGACGAAATTTGAATGAGACTCTCACCGTATTATCGTGACAACGATGCATGTTAATTCTTGTTTTTAGCCGGTTCCAAATTGACTTATATAAATAGTAAGTCTTTTCAGTTATTTGCAAAATGGTCTTTGGTGTTGATCATGGTGGTTTACCGGTTTTCGAAAGAATTTGACTTTTTTGACTCTTTTAGACTCAGAGTTGGAAACCCTAATTAAACTCTGCATGCGTATCAAAGATCTCTGTTAGTCTTAGTTTTACGTGGCACTATAATCAGCTCGTGATCCTAAAGCTCTTTGGAGCTGTTTGTCGAACATACACCTTTAAAATAGTTCATATTAATTAGTGTCGACATTTGCATGTCCTGTCAGCTCTCGAAAAACCACGGGAATCATCAGGCAAAGGAGAATACGACATGCAAACCTAAAATACCCGTTGAATTAAAGAAAGTGGTGTCTCGTTTGCATGTTATATCATTCTGAAGGTCCTGAAAAACCGGAAGGAATATGCAAACATGCAAAGAAAAACTCTGCATCTGCACCCTGAA
This sequence comes from Sequoia sempervirens, assembly GCA_007258455.2. Lineage (NCBI taxonomy): Eukaryota > Viridiplantae > Streptophyta > Pinopsida > Cupressales > Cupressaceae > Sequoia > Sequoia sempervirens. The sequence goes on along the minus strand of VDFB02026554.1, from coordinate 153,962 downwards.
ATTGGTCCCGGAAGCTGGACTGCTAAAAATAGTAAGTTGTCTGTTTTCGCTCAAACTTTGCACGCGAGTAGCCTGATGTGTTCTGAATGCCGTGTGACTGTTGGAATCTCAAAAATGCTGACGAATTGCCTGTAATTGCGCACTTACTAAAAATAGTAAGTACCTCAGAATCTGATGAAAATCTGCTGAGAGCCTGCTGGAAGCACACTGACAACAATGTTAAGTTCAATTTTCAATTTATCAACTTTATTCAACCTCGGACTGACCAGAAATGATGAAACCCTAATTTTCAGACTTGGCCGATTTCACATTTAAACTCACTGACGGGCGCAACCCCTCGAAAGGCGGACATCAGAAAAGAGACAGAGCGGGAGAGAGAGAGGAAAAACCCAAGCCAAAAGACCAGAATGGAGCAAAATTTAGGGGGTCCCCATCTTGAATGGGGCGATGTGTGAAAAGGTCACAACAATAGATAGTAGAAGAATATCCCATGCCTGTTCCCAAAGCTTCCTTTAAAGAAGATGTCTTAGCACTTGCAACGACTCGCAATTCCTCTTCAAATTGCAGACTTCACTTCTCAGCTTAACTCACAAATGCCTCTTTTCACTCAATTGTAAACACTCATAAATTGATATCCTCAACTCACAGAATTGGTGAATGCTTTCAATAAATGATTAATCCCACAGTAAATAGAAAGCTCACAGTAGTATGGTTGCTCTCATGAAATATGAAAACTCAGAAAATAGAAAGAACTCTCTGTAAATATGATTCTTAGAAATATGAAACTCTCAGCAAATAGAAATACTCAAAAATATGAATGAACTCTCACAAATTAAGAGTAATTTTGAATTCCAAAAGGTAGTGAAGAAGAGTTGCTACGACAGCCTTTTATAGAGTCCTCTGTTCAATAAAATCCTCATTCCCAGGCATGTAAACTGCCAGAACAAAATTTTGAACAATTCCATAATGAAATGTGACAATCTTCTGAGGTGAATCGACCTCCTTTAATTGACAACAAACAAAGAAAGATTCAAACTGCATATGGTGAAATTCCTTAGTTCGACACCTCCCAGGCATACTTAGATTTCGTGCCTTTTTCAGATTTTTCTGTTTGATGATTCATTTGTGATGAATAGGTCAAGATTTCATTGTTGCCATTATGCTGAATTCAATGGAAAGGAAGACACATCTGCTTGTGTCTCAGAGAGTCTTGAAAATGGTGTTCGCCATTCTTACCGTGCGTGACTTGTTCTCCCAGCACAGTTTTTATTTTTCACTTTTAAATGTTTTAATAAAGTCCTCAATGAAATATTTCCTCTTTCTTAATGTTTGGCGTGATTCTCTTCAAAAATGCGTTGCATTTAAAGTGATTAATATCTCCAAACAATATGAATTGATTTCCATAGTTTAAATTCCATTATTGCCTAAATCAATTTATTCACTTGACTTTATAAAGTAAAGTCTTCATTTTACCATATCGATTCCCACTTTATTTCTAATTAATAATATATATATTATCATATTAATATATATATATATATATATTTAAACATTATAATTTAAATATACTTATATATACATATATATTTACTTCGCTAAAACTATAATATATATATATATTTATATAATATTAAATATATATATTTATTTACATTTATACATATATACACATTTACATATTTATTTGGTAAATACGTATATTGCGAGCCAGTCAGCATACTTTCAATATACATATCTATGTTGTTGGCATTTAAATTAGCACCTCTGGAGTGTTGATTGTAAACGTTCAGCTATTTCAAATGTTTTGCAACACTTCTTCGTTTTTTAAAGAGGAGAAGTCCCTCTCTGCTGAAAGCAATGCGTAAGGAAGGGAATGGTAAACTAAGGTTCCTATCTTTTTGTACTTCAGCGGTAGGACAGAAGGGTGCACAAACACAATGCGCCACAGCTAAGCTTTTTCTTTGGTTTCTGCAGATCTTAACTACGATTGTTCTAGCTTTTAATCTATCCAATATCCTCAAGGTAAACAGAGCATGAGGGTATAGGAGCGGGAATGGATTGGTTGGATCACCTGAATTCGCTGTCTCCTGAGAATATGACCGAGGCTCTAAACTCTCGGATATATGATGGGATAAGGTTGGTACAAGCAAACACTCTTTACGGTAAGCTGGATTTGAGACCTGCCAAGGAGGAGGAACCCCTATCCGAGGTATGGGCTAGGAAACGACTTACAAGAAACAACAAATTACGATGTCTTGGCCGACAAACATGCTAAGGAGGAGGAACCCCTATCCGAAGTATCGGTTGAAGGACAATCCATTAGACAACAACAAACGATAACTGCCAATGACAAATATCCAAGGAGGAGGAACCCCTATCCGAGGAGGGAAATGAAACAACAAGCTATTGAACAAAAAACGTAGAAAGAACTCAAATAGGTAGATCAAAATGCAAGCGCCTTCTGATATTCTTCTTCAAGCTTCATCAACGAATTTACAAAGATTGGGACAACAAAGGCACATAATCATGCACAATTACGATCAACTAATGAACTCTCATCCAAGAGTGAACAAATATTCGCTTTCAAAGCTGTTGGCAACAATGGCGCAACAATTTTGCATAGCAAGTGAAGGTTAAACAAATAATGAGCCCAAGGCTCTTATTTATAGAACTCAAAGGAGTGGGCAACCCCAAGATCTCCTTGAGTTAACAATGAGTTCTTGCCAATCAATTAGCAAGATTTATTCCTAAAAAGGGGGAACAAGTAGTTAACTGTAAGATTACTTCAGTTAACTGAAAATAAACAAAGAGTCAACTGGAAACTACTTCAGTTGACTGAAAGCAAACTAAAGGTGAACTTTAATGTGAAGTATGCCTCCAAAATAGACATCCACATTTAGTGGAGATCTAAGATCCACAAATTATGGAAGCCAATTAGACATCCTTAATCAGTGGGATCTGATAATGCATGATTTATGGGATATGGAGTTAACTTGGAAAGGGGCATCAAGTTAACTCCAATTACATTTATGATACTCGAGTTTGACTTGATGCTGTTTATTTTTGAGGGTTTTTCCAAAAAAGTTTCAAAATCAAAATTATGAGGAACTGGGTTTGTTTAGCATTGAAGAATGAACAAAACCCATGTGCCAAATTTTTTCTGGAAAAATACTTTTCGGCAGGGCGCTATTTTCAGGGGTTTCTGAAAATTGTCAGAACAAGGTCAAGTTTACAGTCAATCTTTAAGTTTTTCAAGATGTAGGACTCTCAGGTATAATACAAGACCAAGACGGCCCTATTTACTTGAAAACGGTTGACACAAACTTACATTAGGTAAACCCAGTGGTTGATCTATAACAGCTGGAGGGCATGAATCAGATAACATTGCAGAACATTGAAGAATCCGGGTTGCTACAAGCTGCGTCCATCCCCATCACATTACAAAGCGTGGAGCTTGTAATTGCTTGTATTAAGCATTACAAGCCTACCACTAGAGAAATCAGAGCAATGGATGGGAGAATTGTTTGCAGTCTAAAGCCTCAAGATATTGAAAAGTGTTTTGATATTCCATCATGTCCTAACAGCAAAGTCATATCGGTGACGGAATGCAAGAAGGCATTTGAGACAGCCAAAGACAAATGTCAAGGGATAATAGCTGAAAAATGGCTAAAAGTGACAAAGGCTAACTTGCCTAAGTTGGTTGGACGAGGAGAATGTAAAGATGAGTACGCAGTGTTAATCACTCTACTCAATAGAATCACTGGAGAGGAGGATGGAAATCAATTCCAATCATGGATGTATTATGTCATTGTGAAAATCATTGGCAGAAGGGAACATTATGATTGGGCCACTCTGATTAGTGACACACTCCACCAACAAATCACCGAGTATCTGGAAGCTCATAGGTTTCACATGTGTTCTTACCTAGTATTCTTGATTGCCTTCCAAGGCGATTTCAGGATATTAAACAATGTGGGAACCTTAGGTGTGTAGAAGGTTCATGAGCATTTTACATGTCTTGAGTTTACTCAAGCGAAGTGACACTTCAAAAGAACAAGTGATCACTTCATCATGCACACTGTACGAGAGCTAGACCATGAAATGCACGTGCGTATTTCACAGATAGCTAGAGAGGCAATGGTGGATTGGGCGGATTGGTTCATCCAATTCCCTACGTTCTCCTACATACGCGTGTATGGCTACATTGGTCACCTCGCCATGATGCCAAGATACCCTTCAGATAGGGTAGTCTTCATGGAATTCCTAAGACAGTTGTTCGAAGTCCATGTCTACTTGCGCTTGAAGAAGAAGATAGCTGTAAACTTTCCCATTGGAATGGGACTCTATAGATGCAGGTTTGCGGCAGATGCTAAGATGATGAGCCAGGAAACGGTAAGGCTTAATCTCAAGTACCTCATTGAGAGGAGGTCCTATGATCCTAGAGGGCTCTATGCGGCACATCTCGAGCAACACTCGTCACATAAATCTTCTATGGAAGATTATTGGGTCAATTGTCAAGACGAGGATGAAGTGCGAAGAAGGAATTATGGCAGGTTCAAGCTCCCGCAAATTGCTGATTTTATGTCAGCAAACATCGAGGGCTTATCTAACGATGAAGGGGAAGTCATTCTCCCCTCATTCTTCGCAGATTCAGTTGACTCCCAACCACTCCCAAGAGTGGATTGGTATGCCAAGGAAAACACGTCTATAGAGGAAAGGACGAGTAGAGTGGTTAGAAATAGCCAACTCTATCTCGACAACAAGAAATCAAGGAAGGTGGTACCTCACAGAACAAAGCTGCCACAGGTTCAGTCTACACCACCTTCCACTTCAAGAAAGAAGCCTAGGCAGAAGCAGTGGTGCAATCCTCCCCAAGGGATGAGGAAGTCGAAGCCTACAAAGCCCAGAACACAAAGGGCACATGTGGAGAAAGCCACACACAACCTTGAAATAGTCATGGGTATTGCTGCCACAGAGCAAGTAATAGAGACTGCTACCCCAGAACTAGCGAAAGTTGTTGCTAAGGAGCCAATAGTAATAGTTACTGAAGAGCCGTAGCAGAAGTGGCAGAGCCAGCAGTAGAAGAAGCAGTAGCAAAAACGGTGCCTGTTATGGAAACAGAGCCGCCAACATCACCACCATCACAGTAGTCGCAAGTCCTCATTGACTTGGACTTGCCACCGAGAGACATTGCTCTAGCACAGTCTCACACATCGGCATTCAAGGGCCCCATATTCCTCCTAGTGAAGTTAGCCGAGATTCCATTTGGCTTAAAGGCTTCCTAGGAAGAAAGAGGGAAAAACCCTCCTATGAACTTGACTTCACTGAATTCAACCACCTCCCACAAGACATGCCGGCGAAGAAGTTGAAGAAGCAAGTTCACATAGAAAGGAATGCAAATTGTGAACTCATCATAGAGACTACTGCCCCACCAGTAGAGAAAAGCATAACCAAGGTACAAGTAGAAGACTATACATTGTCTAAACTTAACCTCGGGAAGACTACACGACAAGTGGAAGCAGAACTTCTTAGAATAGCTTGGGTGAGCGCACAAGAAAGAATGGCCAAGGATGGAAAAGAAAAAGCAGCCTTAAAAGGCTGAAAACCAACAACTGAGGTCATACATTTCCAGCTTGATGCATGGCACCCCAAATGTCTCAGCCTTACCAGCAAGATTGTTAGATCTCCCCACAGGACAGAATCATCAACAGTTGATAACATACAAAAAACACTTGAGAGATCAAGTGGAAGATTTTGTTCTCAAAGGTAGATATATACTGGCAAATCTATACCAGTTACGGGATAGAGCAAATGGACTTCGTGCTGAGATCCAACAATCAGAACAGAGAATTGCAGAGAAGAGGCTACAAGACGAGGCCACAATTGCAAACTTGCAATTGGCATATCAGTCAGTCTACTCCGAGGAAAAAGAAGCAGCATCTCTTTGCTTGGAAAGAACAGATGGCGTACAACGTGAAAGCCTATGACGCCCATTCAGTAGAGTTGATTGACTACAGACGGGTGGTCACCACTATTATCAACTTTGCAAGAATGTTGGTGATATCATTCCCTTGCATGGAATATCAACATGAGGGAGGAGAATACATCGAGATGGTCACTGTACAAAATCAGTTCAGAGACGTCATCCACAATACCTTTCTTGATGATCCAGACAGTTGCAAGCTAGCAAAGGTGGTAACTTTATCAGCCAAGTTCGAAGAGGCAGCATCTCAGTGTATAGACTTCAGAAATCAACTCACGACAGGTGAGGTAATGCTCAAACGCCACGTCATCATTCTACAGAGCATTAACTCCCCAGAGGCTGATGAAGTCAATGAATGGATAGAAACATTGCTGATTAATGGTGAGCTATAAAGGCATCAAAGAAGGACGTCCTACACCCTCCAAGTGGCATTTATGATACTTGAATTTGACTTCATGCTTCTTTCCAAGTCAACTCAAGATGACATTAAATGTAATTGGAGTTAACTTGATGCCCCTTTCCAAGTTAACTCCATATCCCATAAATCATGCATTGTCAGATCCCACTGATTAAGGATGTCTAATTGGCTTCCATAATTTGTGGATCTTAGATCTCCACTAAATATGGATGTCTATTTTGGAGGGATACTTCACATTAAAGTTCACCTTTAGTTTGCTTTCAGTCAACTGAAGTAGTTTCCAGTTGACTCTTTGTTTACTTTCAGTTAACTTAAGTAGTCTTCCCAGTTAACTGCTTGTTCCCCCTTTTTAGGAATAAATCTTGCTAATTGATTGGCAAGAACTCATTGTTAACTCAAGGAGATTTTGGGGTTGCCCACTCCTTTGAGTTCTATAAATAAGAGCCTTGGGCTCATTGTTTGTTTAACCTTTACTTGCTATGCAAAATTGTTGCGCCATTGTTGCCAACAACTTTGAAAGCGAATATTTGTTCACTCTTGGATGAGAGTTCATTGGTTAATCATAATTGTGCATGATTTCGTGCCTTTGCTGTCCCAATCTTTGTAATTCGTTGATGAAGCTTGAAGAAGAATATCAGAAGGCGCTTGCATTTTGATCTACCTATTTGAGTTCTTTCTACGTTTTGTGTTCAATAGCTTGTTGTTTCATTTCCCTCTTCGGATAGGGGTTCCTCCTCCTTGGATATTTGTCATTGGCAGTTATTGTTTGTTGTTGTCTAATGGATTGTCCTTCAACCTATACTTCGGATAGGGGTTCCTCCTCAGCAAGTTTGTTGGCCAAGACATCGTAATTTGTTGTTTCTTGTAAGTCGTTTCCTAGCCCATACCTCGGATAGGGGTTCTTCCTCCTTGGCAGGTCTTAGATCTAGCTTACCGTAAAGAGTGTTTGCTTGTACCAACCTTATCCCAGCATATATCCGAGAGTTCAGAGCCTCAGCCATATTCTCAAGAGACGGCGAATTCAGGTGATCCAACCAATCCATTCCCGCTCCTATACCCTCATGCTTTGTTTACCTTGAGGATATTGGATAGATTTAAAGCTAGAACAGTCGTAGTTAAGATCTGCAGAAACCAGAGAAAAATCTTAGCTGCGGCGCATTGTGTTTGTGCACCCTTGTGTCCTACCACTGAGTACAAAAAGATAGGAACCTTAGTTTACCATTCCCTTCCTTACGCATTGCATTCAGCAAAGAGACTTCTCCTCTTTAAATAACGAAGAAGTGTTGCAAAACATTTGTAATAACTGAACATTTACAATCAGCACTCCAGAGTAAACAATGAGAACATGAGAACATGAATTCTTCCATTATTCTCATATGAAGCATAGTGTATCTGCATCTAACATTAGCCTTCATCACTAATGGAGAGAACTCTTTCGTTATCCATCAAAGCATATATTAAATTTCCATATACATATATATATATAGCCATCCCCCCGTCCCAAAAAATCCCCTAAAAAAATGCCGTCCCCGAAACCCGTCCAGCCATTCTGCCGTCCCCCTATACCGGAAACTTGGTGGAGCATAGAAGAACAGCCTTTCAATAAACATGATGATTCCGATTCTTCATATTTTTGTGCCATGCCATCACTGCATACTACCCAATATTCTTAACCTCAAAGGAGTTTCATGTCTGTTCTGTATTATCACTGAGGAGTTTTAGAGTATCCACATCAGAATTAGCTGCTGTAGTTTATATCACAGTCTTGTATGTGCCATGGTGGCTTGGTTAACTGTTAATCATTAACTCTCACATGAGGTTATTAAACTCAGTTTATATCGAAACTTCAGTTAGTTGCTTTCTTCACACACTTGCATAAATCCCAACTGACTCATATAAATCAATAGTTGCTTTTATGTGCATTCCTGGCTGTATTCCTGTGTTGCAAGTTGGTGTGACCGTAGAAACAAGCAATAGATATGGTATTTCAGATATTCTCCCTAGCGTGTATTGTGATGTTACTGCCGTGCACAGCTTATATAAATCAGTTTTATGAATCTACATCTATTTTGTGAATATTTTGATTATAATTTGGATGTTTGCCAAACTCTGCCTTGCCGCAGCCAGTTGCAAATCTGAATAATCATGCATATCTATATAAGATTTTAGCAATAAGTTTGAGTATCTACAAGAGCAACCAGCTATTCTATTTACTTGCATCTTTATTTAATCAAATTTCTTCAACTTATTGTAATAAGAGGTGTTTGTATTGCAATTTACAAATTTAGTCAATCCAGTATCAATTAAATTTGTTGATTTAGTTTATTCCTGATATAAGTTGAGTATACAAGGCATTGATTTCAATATTTATTCACCATATGCTCTCACCTCACCCTCTTGGGATCTTGGTGATTAGAAAGTGATAAGTATTGCACATAAATACAATCAAGAATCTCTAAAAAATCAATAAGAATCTCTAAAAAATAGTAGGAATAAGGAAATTGTTGAAAGGGACATTGCAAAATACTCCTATGATGTTTTAATCGTGCCCAAGTTGCACCTATGTTCTATGGTGTTTTTGGGACAGGGGTATTAGGAAACATTGGAATGCATTTCTGAGATGACAAGTGACATGAGGCCTTTTTGAGGGGCAATTGGGGACAACGATTAAAACATAGGGGGATATTTAAAAATATATAAAATTTAAATTATTCATATTGTAAGGCATTCAACATATACATTATATAACCATATTACATAACATTAGAGTTGAATTGTGAATTACATGAGATTCAACACACATTAACACAATTTCATTGTTTTCAATGTCAATGTACATATTTAAGAAGCATAACAAAAGGCCCAAATGCTACAACTACAAAATAATGAAAATGTAGAAGAACAACATAACAACTTCATATATTGCTACACCCGATCTTTGTTTAGAAATTTTGCATCAATATCTATCTTGGGATCTCAAATGATAGCTCCAAGCCACCACTATGGCTTTGCATTTATAGAAAATTTTGTACCTTGGTTATGCATCCCACTATGGTGAAGCACGAGTCGATAGTTAAAATAATTAAGACAAATGATATTGCATAATATGCTCAATCTAACCCACAAAAACAGCCCAAAAAGACTATCAAAATCCACAGGGCTTGCCTACCATGCTGGGAAAATGGGAGTTGTGAATATAGAAAATGTATCTATCCTAGTTACCAATTGGAATTATGCAGAAGATAAGGGGTAGTAAATTTGCTACCACCATCTTCGGGCATCTCCAAGGCACCAGGATAGTGCAAAATGACTCTGAAAGTCCACAATTTCCCTTTGAGGGCCTCTATCAATGCAAACAAGATTAAAATACTTATGTGGCCACACACTCTGTGAAAGCACTTATCTCCATCAAAGCTTCTCATCCTGGTTCAAAACATGGCTCAGAAGCCAAGTAAACCAGATCAACTTCTTTCCAATTCCACCCATTCTAAACTTGAAGGAAACTGGTCTTTTACTCTATAACTACATAATTGGAGGCCGGAGAATTTAGAGTATCCCCAATAATACCACAACATCATCTTATTCCTTATTAACCTTGCAAAATGAAAACGCTTATCAAAATTCAAAACATTGCAGTGACACTCAATAGTAAAGCCTTCTATGAATGATTTCATTTGTGCTCACTATCCCTATTTATGGGCCATTTATGACTTATGAGCTCACCATGCCTATTTACTCGTGATTCATGTGAGGTATAATTGTGTTTTTGCTCTAACCAAGTAACCAACTTTAATCGTGTGAGGTATAATTGTTTTTTTGATTGACATCGAGCTATATGTTGACAAGCATGCCACTGAAATGATATGAAATCTATTAAAAATCTTATTTCGATTGATAATTGGATTCCTGACATCATCATGTACAGTATGTCGTGCAGTTTTCAATACCGAGTTATCCACTCACTCCCTTCAGATGTACATATGGCATTAATCTGTGATTCCGCAACCCCATTTTCTTCAATAAACAATAATCCCGCAGAATTGTGGAAATCAATAAAAAGAAAACACGTGCCATACTTTCTACCATTTTCAATATCAAGTTATGAAATCAATCATTTCGCTCGCTTTGGATTAGAAGAGGAACTTAATTCTGAATCTTTTAAAGATTTCCCATGTACGTATGGCATTACTTTGCGGTTCCGCAACCTCATTTTCTTCAATGAATGATAATCCCGTAGAATTGTGGAAATCAATAAAAAGAAAACACGTGCCATACTTTCTACCATTTTCAATATCAAGTTATGAAATCAATCATTTCGCTCGCTTCGGATTAGAAGAGGAACTTAATTCTGAATCTTTTAAAGATTTCCCATGTACATATGGCATTACTTTGCGGTTCCGCAACCTCATTTTCTTCAATGAACGATAATCCCATGAAATTGCGGAAATCAATAAAAAGATAGAGAATTAAATGGCAGGTAGAGTACTTTGAAGCACCAAAAAGATAGAGAATTAAATGGCTTGTTGTAGCTTAATCATTATCAATGTCCACTAATAAGTCACAATAAATTTCACTCACTTATCATCAAAACTATATGTTGATAATTCATCCAATGAACGGTGAAATATTTTTGTACATTAACTTTAATTTTCTTAGTATATTAACATTATATTAACTTATGAAATAATAATATCTTTGTGGAGTATATTACAATTTTTATTCGCATACCAGTTTCTTGACAATTAAGAGTAATATTAAATAAATATGTCAAAGAAGTAATGAATCATACAAAAATTATAAATGTCTTTTCAGTATTAAAAGCCACTTCTTTATATTAAACAAAGCAAAAAGGATTTACAAGAATGGAGCTACGAAAAGTATTTTAATTTAAGTAGTTAAAGACTAAAGTACATAGCCAACCTAGCCAAAAATGCACCGTGACAAAAAACCAGCCATAAAATACATATTACAAGAGCTGTACAACAAAATATAGACACAATTCATTACAAAATATTCTTTACCATTAGCAGAGGCACTGTCATGTCCCCTAATTTTCGCAATCTAAGATATTATAAAACATAAATATTGTTATACTTAATCAAAACTCATACATCCTTATCTGATGAATGAGATTATTATTATTATTATTATTGATTAAATATATATAAATATTAGAAATAAAAATAACGATTTAAATATTATTATAATAGACATTAAATAAAATATATAAGGCTAATGTAAATGTTCTGATCTCATTATTTAAAATAGTAATATAAGTAAAATAGACTAATGGTGCGACCCTCCCAAGCAGTCACACCCTTTTTGAAAGGCTATTGAATATTTAAGGGGAACATAAAGAAACCATGGGAGGAATTGGGTGGGGGAGGATCCATATATATGAAGTGATAGCGATTTGAATACGACCCTAAAACATATAATGATATTTGCATTCGGCAGCACTCTACTCATCTTAATGTTGTCATCGACAAAGGAGGAAGCATTCTAGGAACTTTATGCTTGCAACGCCAAGCAAGAAGACGAAATCCTCCACTTGCGTGCGTAGATGTCCATTGAATTATCCAAGGGGCATTCAATCTTGATCGTGGCTATTAAATGTTGAATACATGCTTAATATCCCTTCAGCCGCCCTTGGGAGCAAGCTCAAACCTTAGCAATGAATAAATGTATATCGGGACTACTTGAAGAGCCGTTGAGTTGGAGTAGACGACTCACAAGCAGGGGAATACGTGGTCTAAGAATCCAATTGAATGAAAGAAAGGACGAATCACATTATCATATAGATACAAAAGGTAAGGGCGTATGTTCTCAGTAAGTAGAATATGCCTCGAAGTCAGTTAAGGGCATTCATCTAAGTATAAAGGAAAGTAAAGGATGCATCAATCAGTAGGATTAATATGTATACTTATATATATGTGTGAATAGTAGATAAATTTGATAATGCATAATAGGTATGAATAATGATATAGAGTAGGATACATATGCACTACTTACATAGGGATATTTAAATAGAATACATATATACGTATTCATGTGGAACTAAAGGTATATATGTTTTTTATATATCGAGTCAACTAGAAATGATGACATATACTTAGATAATACATATAAACGGTTGTGCAAATAATGATGCTGCAATAATTATTGAGCCTTATGAGTAATAATGACTATATTCATTCACTATGATGATGAACGGTACAATAGAATTCCATCTTTGGGATCTTAGTAAATATTTAATATCTACCTTAGTGTATTTATGAAATATAATATAGGTAGAATCATTCATAGAAGTGATAAGCAGAAATGAATAATTCTTTGACGAGAATGAAATATTCATATCACCTCTAGTTTAATTAGATTTTATCACCAAACTTATTGATTTCTAACGTTCTAATGTCTCTTTGAGGAATACCTTGAATGTAAAATTCGGGTTTAAGTATTCCCGTCTGAAAGGGGACATTACAAGTGGTATCAGAGCAATTTTTTCCTGCCATCCTGTGAAAATAATGTATGCAAACCAACCAAAGACAAAGGTACGCTCTATGAACAAATAGAAACACGTTCTAATTTATGAGGATTAGGTATGTCCTGTAACCATTGGATATAACTACTTTGTTGTTGGAATTCATCATAGTTATTAATATATAGGTAAATTGTGAGATTTTGAATAGAAACAGTAATATTATTCTGGCAAATAAATATGCTTAAGCATATGATGACTGGTAAAGGTATATTAGGCAATTGATAAATATAATTTTCACGTGATAATGTTTGATTGACGTTATTTGTTATTGTCATGTCACTATTGCTAAAATGTTATTTTGAATTGAACAACTAATGATGTTATGATGATATTCCATCCTAATTATGGTGGTGTAACTATAAGAGAAAGACTAATTACGTCTCCACACCCACGACAATATTAAAGACCATTATGATCTATCATTCTATTGAAACATAGAATAAGAAGGTGACATCATTGGTTGGGAAAACAAGAGGTCCTTGCAGATTGAAGTGGTAAGTATTAGGTGCATACTTTCATAGCCCTAAATCAGCAATCATAAATACTTTCATATAATTAGAAAATACTATTGGTTAAACATGTTATGAATGTAAATATTAATGATTGATAAATTGGATTTGAAACTGATAAAGATATTAATGTAGTTATTAATATTTGTATAAACATTGAATATCAGAAAGGATTGTTGCACATACATCCATAAGGTAAATAGATTATTTACATTGAACTCTTAACGTCTTGATAAATTCGTGAATCCCCATAGCATAGTGTAATTATGGGTAAATTGTCAATATAATAATCATTAGATGCAATTATTTGTATCATCAAATGATCATGTAGTTGGTTGAGGGGGGGAACTGATAGGTTGATCAGATACTAGGGTCCCTTCGAGGTAGACCACCCTCATTGGATGACTGCGGTCTGCCATTGGGGGCCAAGGGGGTTGTTTAGCCGCTCTTGGGCTTAGAAGGGAGTGCTCTAAGGGCCTCCTATGGAAACCCTTCCTCCAAACTATCACATGGACTGCATGTCTGCCCACTACCAAATTATCATTCTTTTTCAATCAAATCATTAGGGAGAAGAGTTGGAAGCACACGAAGGAGAGCAGATACTAGGGACCCTTCGAGGTAGGCCACCCTCCTTGGATGACTGCAGGTCTGCCATTAAGGGCCGAGGGGGTCATTACAATGGGTGATTGTTGGCCACCCTCGGGCTGAGAAGGGAGTTCTCTAAGGGCATCCTTGTGAGTGGACCTCTCTTGCCTCGCCTATGGTGTTGATGAACAAAAGATGATAACTTGGGGTGTTTTAATATCTATTTAGTTTTCTTAGAAATTCACAGATTGAATGCATGATTACATATGATTTACAAGTGATTAATATGATAAGAATGGTTTTCATGACTTCATTGTGTTTGGATTAATATCTTTCAAGTTAGTATTTTTATTTCATGAAGTATGATTGTGTTTCATTAATGTGTATACTCGATGACCTTGGGAAGGTGGACGGGTCCACAGTGTAATATGGGATACACCGAATCCCCCTTCCTGATTGTCTGATAGCATACTTCATTCAAGTGTATTTGTAATTGATTGTACACCCTATAACTTGTGATTGTATCTATATGTAAATGTATACTCGCTGAGTGTATTTGTATCTAAGGGTATACTCATCGATGGTGTTTATATGTAAGTGAATACTCAATGATTTGTGATTGTCTTTGAGTGTATACTCTATCACTTCGTATTGATATTTGAGTGCGTACTCTATGACTTGTATTTGAATTCAAGATGTACTTGCATACTCTATTCCATTGTATTTGTTGTGACTTGTATTCAGGTGTGTACTTTATGACTTACATGTATTCATACATATGTCTTGTGACTTCACGCACTCATGCATATACTTCATATATTACTCACACATATACTTCATGCTTTACCTGTTTTATGGTGTCTTGCTTCATGGTATATATGGACATGCTTAGCATTTTACTTACTGATGTACTCCAATACATGACTTCCATTTTGTATACTTTGCATTTGCATAATTCATGCCTTATACTTATTTGTTTGTATTGCCGAGTGTATCTACGAGCATTCTTATGCCTATGTTCTCTATGTATGATCATTTCATTATGCTTCATGTTGTGTATTTATGCGTATGCTTGAGTGTCCTTAATTGTCTTATGAAATTTATGCCCCATGATTACACTTCATGTATCTCAGGTGTATTTTTATCGAGTGCATTTATTCCATGCATAGAAGTAAATTTGAGTGTACTTGAATGCTCTACATATTCATGTCTTAAGTAACTCCTCTACGTATGTACTCCAAGCGTCTTTCCTTTCCTAAGTATAACTACATGATTTACATGCCTTGTGTGAAATTTATTGTTCGATGTTCTTGTGTGTATTGTCCCACATGGTGTGCCTTGCTCTGTGCATTTATAAGTGTATTTCGTGTATTTTTATGCTTCATGTGTAATATGTGATTATGCTCTATACATGTTTCGCATCTTGTATGCATTCATGACTAATCCATTCAACATGGCTGCTCTATGGATAACGTCCTGATGTGTCTTTCAAGATTGGTGTGTCTTCAACATGTCTACTCCATTTTCATATATTCAAGTGTATACTTCATGAATACTTCATTCCTTATGTATTTGAGTCCATGTTTCCATGCTCCATGTATTTGTTCATGCCTATACTTCATACTTTACTGCTTACGTGTATTCAAATGTATGATTCATATCTTATGAGCGTACCTCACGTCTTACAAACTTTCTTGTGCCTACTATGCTTCAGCATGTTTACTGCACGTGTTATGTATGTACACTTCCAATTGAACATGTATACTTCTTTGAGTATATCTGCATACCTTGAGTGTATTGACGTGCCTTACTTGTATTTCCTAAGTATATGTATCATACCTTGCAAGTGATTATTTGATGTTCCTTCAGCATGATTATTTCATGAAAGCTTTATATGTGATTAATTCATGTCTATCAAGATTCTTCATACGTGAGTGCCCTCTTAATGCCTTCAATATGCTTTGTAACGTGATTTATGTGTCCCTATTGTGTGTCGTTGATTGCTACATGTCTAAACTACTTTCTCTATGTTTGATGTGAATTCAGCATGTATAAACTATGCGAGTGTTGGCATCTGTATGATTCTTGCCTTGAATAAATGTTTCTCTCATAAATAACTTGCATGATTAGGGTGTCGTTTTAGCAATATGTTTGTGTTTTACGACTTGCATACTTGCGTATACGCATTTCATGCTTTACTGAATGCTTCATGTCTTATGTGTACATTATTAAGTATATTATATGGCTCTGATTCACACCCTAAGTGTACTCAAGTGTGGCTCCTGAATTCAAGTGTATTCCAATGTGACTGCGTGATTCATGTGTATTCAAGTGCATACTATAACTTATATGTATTCAAGCGCCCTCAGGTGGATACCTTGTGACTTACTTTATGACTTATGTGTGATCATGTGTATAATTCGTGACTGGTATTCATGTGTATACCTCCTCTCTTGTATTCATGTGTATATCTTGTGACTAGCATGCATTCACGCTATGCGACTTATGTGTATTTATGGATATACTTTGTAACCCACATATATCCTCGCATATACTGTGTATTTATGCTTCATTAAGTATTTCCATGTGTTTTCTTCATTCCAAATGTGTCTTCAAACAAGATTACTCCATGGTGTTTTATGCTTAAAAGATTAGTTAAAATTTTGATTGTCAATCTGCTTCTTGGGTTAAGGAGCTATGACTATTGAAGGGAAAAAGATGATTGGAATTGTGATTGCTTGAGGACAAGCAATCTTGGGCGGGGAGGACTGTCATGTCCCCTAATTTTCGCAATCTAAGATATTATAAAACATAAATATTGTTATACTTAATCAAAACTCATACATCCTTATCTGATGAATGAGATTATTATTATTATTATTATTCATTAAATATATATAAATATTAGAAATAAAAATAACGATTTAAATATTATTATAATAGACATTAAATAAAATATATAACGCTAATGTAAATGTTCTGATCTCATTATTTAAAATAATAATATAAGTAAAATAAACTAATGGTGCGACCCTCCCAAGCAGTCACACCCTTTTTGAAAGGCTATCGAATATTTAAGGGGAACATTAAGAAACCATGGGAGGAATTGGGTGGGGGAGGAACCATATATATGAAGTGATAGCGATTTGAATACGACCCCAAAACATATAATGATATTTAGATTCAGGAGCACTCTACTCATCTTAATGTTGTCGCCAACAAAGGAGGAAGCATTCTGGGAACTTTACGCCTGCAACGCCAAGCAAGAAGATGAAATCCTCCACTTGTGTGCGTAGATGTCCATTGAATTATCCAAGGGGCATTCAATCTTGATCGTGGCTATTAAATGTTGAATACATGCTTAATATCCCTTCAGCCGTCGTTGGGAGCAAGCTCATACCTTAGCAATGAATAAATGTATATTGGGACTGCTTGAAGAGCTGCTGAGTTGGAGTAGACGACTCACAAGCAGGGAAATACATGGTCTAAGAATCCGATTGAATGAAAGAAAGGACGAATCACATTATCATATAGATACAAAAGGTAAGCGCGTCTGTTCTTAGTAAGTAGAATATGCCTCGAAGTCAATTAAGGGAATTCATCTAAGCATAAAGGAAAGTAAAGGATGCATCAATCAGTAGGATTAATATGTATACTTATATATATGTGTGAATAGTAGATAAATTTGATAATGCATAATAGGTATTGTTGTGACCTTTTCACACATCGCCCCATTCAAAATGGGGACCC
This sequence comes from Sequoia sempervirens, assembly GCA_007258455.2. Classification (NCBI taxonomy): domain Eukaryota; kingdom Viridiplantae; phylum Streptophyta; class Pinopsida; order Cupressales; family Cupressaceae; genus Sequoia; species Sequoia sempervirens. The sequence goes on along the minus strand of VDFB02026554.1, from coordinate 136,176 downwards.
CCTAATTTTTTGCTCCATTCTGGTCTTTTGGCTTGGGTTTCTCTCTCTCTCTCTCTCTCTCTCTCTCTCTCTGTGTCTCTTTTTTGATGTCTGCCTTTTGAGGATTGTGCCCGTCACTGAGCTTAAGCGTAAAATTGACCAAGTCTGAAAATTAGGGTTTCATCTTTCGAGTCAGTCAGGTCGAACGAAGTGAGTAAATTAATGAGCTTAACATTGTTGTCGGTGTATGCTTCCAGCGGCTCTCGGCAATTTTCATCAAATTAGAGTACTTACTATTTTTAGTAAGTATGCAATGCGCACTGTCGATTTTGAGATTAGACAATCCTGCGCATTGAGCACATCATCAAGCCCGTGCAAAATTCGAGGTGAAACGGACAACTTTCTATTTTTAGCGATCCCTTTTTGGGACAAATTCCGGGCTTAGGCAGCGAGTTTTTCTTTGCATGTTGGCATATTCCTTACGGTTTTCGAGACCTTAGCCATTATAACATGTAGAGTTAGGCGACAACTTTAGAGTTCAACCTTCGAGGCTATTTTTAGGGTTTGCATGTCGAGGGGTTTCTTTGATGTGCACATATTCCTTATGGGTTTTTAGCTTAGCGATGATATGATATGCAAATGGAGATAATCACTTTCGATGAACTTTTATTTTTTAGCGAGTCCGGCCGGTTCCCTCCATTTGAATCGGCAGCATGATCAGAATCTAACACGAAAGGGGTAAAATTTTCGAAAACCGGTGTAAACCACTGCGATCAGCATCCTTCAGGCTATCTGCTGGTAAAATTTCAAGTCAAACGGAGCACTTACTATTTATAGTAAGTCAGTTTGGAAACAGGCTAAAATAGCAAATCAGTTGCATGCGCCGATGTCAGTGGGAAGGTCACGTGGTGAGGAACACGCCATTCAAATTTCAAGTCAATCGGAGCAGTGGAGCTATCAGAAGCAAGCAGTTGCTATTTATAGTAAATCACCTTCAAAAATGGGCTAAAAATAGCAGGCCAACTAAAATAGCAATGCCAACAGGGTAACAAGGTCGTGAGGATCCAGTGTTTGAAATTTCAAGTCATTCTGAGCTCCAGAGATGCAAAATCGAGAGACTTACTATAAATAGCAGGGCATGGATACGTTGGCGAAAACAAGAGAAAAATTGATTAAGCCTGGAACTTCATCCTGTAGCCATGGCAAAATGCGCCCAAGTTGATGAAGAAGCATGGAGAAAATTCTAAGTATAAACTTCATCCACCACATATGCCAAAATGCGCCCATGAAGCATAAAGTCAAAGAAAGTCAACAATTTTCATCCTGTAGCTATGCCAAAATGTGCCCACCTTGAGAGCTAATAACAAGAAAAATGGCTAAGTGTAGAACTCGTCCTCCACCACCCTCCAAATGCGCCCATCCTGCACATAGGTGGAAATGCACCCAAAATGAAAGAAAGTCAAATGAGTCAAAGTTTTTCATCCCCCTCCCATGGCAAAATGCGCCCAAAACAAGGCATGTGAAGACAAAAACTAAGAAGGTGAAGGGTCATAGGCTTGGCGTGGGAAGTTTCATCCACCACATATGCTCAAATGCGCCCAAGGAGGAGAGAAGTCAAAGGAGTCAAAGGAATTTGTCGTCCTCACCCATCTAAATGCGCCCAAAATGAAAGCAAGTCAACAAGTCAACAATTTTCATCCTTCACCAATGTGGAAATGCGCCCAAATGAGGTCAAGTGAAGACAAAAAACGGGGAGTTGAAGAGTCATCCTCCATGCAAGCCAAAATGCGCCCAAGTTGAAGGTGGTAAAGGTGAACGTAGGGTGGTAAATGAGGTAAAAGGGTGAAGCAAAATACTCCAAGGCGTGGTGAAAGTAAGGTAAATGCTAGGCGTGGTTGTTATCCCTCTTCAAGTGCTATATGCGCCCAAGGTGGTGAGTGAAAATAAATATTGCTAAGGCGTTTAAGGTGAAAACAAAATGCTAGGCGTGGTTTTAATTTCTTCAAGTATGCTATGCGCCTAGGGTGGTGAAGTGAAATATGAGATGATGTGATGAAAAAATTTCCTAAGGCGTTGGAGCTTCAAGTGAAAATATTTTTCAAATAAAATGCAAGGTGATGAATAAAACAAAGTTCCTAGGCGATGGAAGTAATTATGCTAGGCGCCCTCATGAAGATTTTTTGAGCAAAGTTGATGTTTTTCTCACAGGCAAAAATGAGCAAGATTGAATAAAAATTTCCAAGGCGAAATTTTTTCTAAGGCAAAATTTTCAAGATGATTTAAAATTTTTCTAAGGCAAAGTATTTTCTTCCTTAGAAAATACGCCTAGAACTCAAGGTGGTGAATTTTCCTGAGGCACGAGCAAAGTTTTCAGAGATGAAGGTGATGACAATGCAGGATGAATTTAAAATTTCTCAAGTCTGAGCAACATAGGATGATCACAGATGAAGAACGGATTTAAATTGATGTTGTAATATTTTCTAAGGTTTAAAAATTTAAAAATTAAATGATCCCATTCGTTGTGCACCCATGGATTCATCGCGTTTCAGAGAAAATTTTCTTCTGGGTACTGAACATTTGTGATGATAGATGGATTTCCATGTCTTCCGCACTTCGCCGACACTTTTTCAGTGAAGAATTCAATCAGTGCTCAAAATTGTGAAATATTCCTAAGGGATAATTTAAATTTTTCTAAGGCAAAGTGAATAAAAAAGTGTTTTCAAGATAAATTTCTCCACACAACGAATTTGGAGTGAATTGCCTAGATGATTTCGATCGAATTCTTCACAGATGAATTTTCCAGAGCATCAGAGATGATTCAAATTTAAAATTTGCAAGGCACAGATTCGGCTGGGGAATTAAATGGATTAAAAGATGAAATTTAATTAAACATTTTTGAAAGTAAATTAAGATGCCAGTCAAAGTCGAACTTCTAGAAGGTTGAGATTCTCGGACAAGTGTCAGAAATACTAGAGAGGGAAATTCGAATTCTTGAAGTGGGGTAGTGGAAATTTAATGTACTGGCTATAATTGGCTCCTTCTAGAATTCGATTTTTGGCTATAAAATTGAGAAGTTTCTCACTTGTTTTTCACAGTTGAAGAATTCGATTTGCTCTAAGTGAAGTGCTGCTGAGTATTGCTGAAGCTTGAGGAGTTCGAATTTTTGTTAAGGCTGAAGTGTTGCTGGATTCAATTTGAAGCTGAGAAGGACGACTTGAGTTTGTTGCTGGAGCTCAAATCTGAAGTGAATGATAGCTAAAGAAATTTCGACTTAAAGAGGAGTTTGCTGAAGATCGAGCTTGTTTTATTGCTGATGCTGGAGGTGCGCACTTGCTAACTTGCTGAAGGTTGCTAGGTGAAAGGCGTTGGAAGTTCTTGTGACTAAAATTCAAATTTGCTGAAGCTTGAAGAAGATCATATTGCTGAAGCTGAGGACGCCTTGAAGTAAGAAGAGTTAGTGAAGTGCAAACTTGCTGATTTGAAGAAGTACGAATTTACAATTGCTGAATGAAGTTGCAAGTTGCTGAAGTTGAAGTTTACTTAGAAATATTTTCTAAGTATTAAAGTTCAAAATCTGTTGAAGAGAAGAAGCTGAGGTTTGCGAATAAGAAATGTTATTGCAGCTTCTCAAGTTCTTGAAGTCGACTGCAGCCCCTACACAATGTCTTATTTATTTTATAAATTAATTTGTTGATGAATGTTTGTTGTGTTGCAGATGGCTGAGGCAAGGGCGACTGGCAAAGACAACAATGGTGCATCCAGGCAAGCGGTTATAAAGAAGCTGAGCAAGACATTTATGCCAGAGTCAAAATTCATTTCGAAGTTAGGCAAGCTAACAGATACCAACTTGGGCTCCATCAACCTCGAAACTTTCAAGAACAGAATGCTGGGGATTGGAAGTCATTGACCTTCGAACACTTCGCACAATATTGTTCGAAGCAGATTATATGCAGCTGCTGGTTTCCCACCAGCCATTCAGTGTTCGGAGCTGATGATGGAGTGCGCCAATTGCTATGAGAAAGATCACAGGTCAATCATGTCACCAGATGGACAAGTACTTGCTAATCTCACTCCTTCAGCCATTGGTGAAGCTTTCGAGATCCCAGTGCACAGAAACATGGTTTACAAATCCAGAGAGCGAGCTGAGCGAATGTATGCTTCTGCATTCGAGAGATGCATGGAGACAATCAATACTCACTGGATGATCAATCCCAAGCCTTCTCGAACGAAGTTGCCAAAACAAATTATAGCAGATGACTTGAAACAGGAATATTGTGACCTTATTATGATGCTGAGTGGAGTTGGAGGCTGCCCACAATCATTTATTTTCGAGCCCTGGATGTTCTATTACATCAATCTCGTACTAGAAGGAAAAGACTACGTCAACTGGGCTGTGATGATTAGTGACAATTTGCACGAGCAACTCCTGAGCCTGAGAAGAACGAAGACGTTCTATATGAGCTCTTACATCATCTACATGCTGGCTCGTATGACGAAGTATAAAGGGATTTCGTACAAGGAACCTGTTGGTTGTGGCTCTCACCAATTCAAAATCCACGAGGCTTGTCTGCAGTTGCACCTGGCAAGTACCACTCATTACAAGCGTGTCAATGACGCCTTCACCATGCATATCATGAGATTGCTTCAGGAGCGGATGCATCACAAAATCTCGAGAGAGGCCCAAGAATTGATTGAAAGGTATGGGTGCTGGTTTATACAGTTTCCAAAGTTTTCTTACATAAGGCTGCAAGGTTTTTCATCATACCCATATAGGCTGCCAAAGTACCCAACCGATAGAATTTTAATGCTAGAGATATCTAGGCAATTGGTTGCCTACGATAAAATTCAAAAGAAGAAGAAGGGAGGTGTTGCCTTCCCAATTGTCATGGGCAATTCGGACGAAGTGTGTCCTTCATTACAGGCAGCCAGAGAAGCCAAGAGTGAGCTTCAATTTTATCACTTTTCATACCACACCAGCCGACAGCACTATGATCCACATAATAACATCAAATGGGTACTTTCAGAGGAGTTTAAACACAAGGCAAATGTTGAGGACTATTGGGCTGATGCATCAAATGAGGTTGAAATCAGAAAAAGAATGTTTTCTCGGTTGCCGATTAACATGATCAGGGAATGCGAAGTTGTTCCGGTTCCAGACCAGGTGAATGAGGATATGGACGTTGTCCATCCAGATTATGCAGCAGTAAGGGATACTCCGCTTCCGCTCCCGGATTGGTCAGAACCAAAGGTTGCTGACTTGGACACACTTTCTATTCCGGTCTTGACATTTACCAGAGCATGGGTTGACAGGCATGTGAGCAGATTGAAGAGTAGGTCAATTGCTTTGACTTTACAATTTGATGGGAGATCACAGGACACCCACTGCCGGCAGAAAGAAACAAATCACACAAGGTCCGGAGTCCAGAAGAAAGAGCCAGTTCGGCAGGAGCCTATTCGGCCGGAGCCTCCACAAGGTGCAGTTTGAGTCACCCATGCACATTGGAGACACGTTCTCCAAGTATCCAGGAGGTTTCTTTATTTGTTGATCAGAGGAATGCATTGAATCAGGTGCAAGCAGTACAGGAGAATAATCAGCCACCACGGAGAGAATCGGTTGGCCAAAGTGTCAACGCACCTAGTAGGGTTGATCAGCAGGATGATGAGGAGACTACCACTGACCCTCAGTTTCAGCAAGAGTTAGAGGCGGCTATGGAGGATGATGATGATATAGTTTCAGGAGACACTCAGCCACTTGAGGACGATGAGCCTCACCAGAATGATGTAGAGGTTGAACAGGTTCGAGAAGTAGAGGCACAGGAGCAGCAGCCCTTTGATATACAGTATACAGTACCTGATTGGCTCAGGGATAGATGAGAAGCCCCAAAAGGAGATTGATCCAGCAGTTTGAAATGGAAGAGTTCTTGAACAAGATCAGTGCACCTCCACAGAAGAAGAGAGCACGAAAGTTTTCGAAGATATCAACTGATGAGGATGGTTCCCGTACCCTTCACATGGCTGTGCCACAGGTGATTGTGACCGAGATGAAGGAGTGCCAGAGAATTACGTGGTCACAACTTTGAGTTAGGACGCCCCACTGGTGCACAGATTGTAGAGGAGTGTGATAACTCCTACTCGCCCTCAAGGACAGATTATTCAAGAAGGAAGGAAAGTACAAGAAGTTGAAAAGAGAGCATAAGGCTCTAATTGGATATGTGCAGCAGTTGTCTCGTTCTCCTGGGCAGGAGATTCCAGTGATAGAGCCTCTAGTAGAGATACCTAGAGAGTCAATCAGTGGCTTGATGGAGTTAGGGAAGATGGCACAGGAAGCAGACAAGTGGGTCACAGGAGTTTGTGCTGAGACAGAAAAGTTTATGGAAGATCTTGGTTTTGCTTTTCAGCAGGGTTCTAGTATTTTGGCACGGATGGAGGCAGTTGATCAGGCCTGGGGTGATGCTTCTGTCTATCAGAGCAAAGTAATTCAGCGTCTTGAGGCATTGAGGCATGTCCCTTTGCGATTGCTGATTGATGGAGGGGTCATTCAGGAGAATGACAGGTACGACTTTTCTAGATGCTATTCTTCAGCAATCATGGGACGTGGTTTCTTCGACGCAGCACAGGCGGATTCAGCCAGGGTACGTAAGGCTATGGCCAATATCATTGATGGAGTTCAAAATACTTTTGAGGCCATATTTGCTAGGCGGTTGAATCCGGATGAGGTAATATTGATAATTTGAGGGGTAGGCTGGTGCCTTTCTTTTCAGAGGTGAAGACCTTCACACAGGATGATTTGAGAATACTTCCACTTTCTCCACCTTGATCCAAAGCACGCAGGATTCCTTTGGTTGCTTGGAGAAAATCTTGTACAGGCATGAACATTCAGTCAGTGTTAGGAGTTTCAGCTAGATTGCATTCCACCCATTTCGGTTCAGGAGGTTGAGGTTGTACTTGGTGGCTGGAGTTTGCAGCTAGAGAAGAGAATGAGAATGCACTACTGGACGAGGATCTTCTAGAAGACTGATTGGGCATTAATTGCCTTTACTATTTTGGGGAGTGAGTGGGAATCTTTGCTCATTATTACACCACCCCGATACGGCAGTTTTAGGGTTAGGGCTGAGGTGGCTTAATCTTAGCCACTCTTTTGATTGTAATCTTAGCCGTCCATTGGACTGGGCTAACTATAAAAGGGGGAGTCCCCCTCATTTGTAATTCATTAGATTAGAATCAGAATTGAGTTAGAGATTGGAGACTAGAGAGTAGAGCAGAGTTAGCATTTCTGTTTGATAGCTTAGTGTGGAGAAGAAAGAAAGTTTTCCCTTTGAAAACTTTCGTGGAGATTGTTGTGTAACACTTTCATGATAATAGATCTTTTCATTGATGGTGGAATTCGTCTTTGTCATGGATAGCTAGCAAGGTCTCTTCTTCCTTTCGGATCCAAGTAGCATAATTTTCATTTCATGCAAGTAGTTTACTTTGATGTGTGGTGTTTTATTGAGGTAGCTTCATTTCATTCCATACCACTAGCAGCTTATTGATGATAAGTTCGCCTTGCGTGGTCGACTGGAAATTATCTTGAGTTTAACTTCGATTGTGATTTGTATACTTATATGCGTCGTCTTGATGGTATATGTGTGCTAAATTATAATTTGAAAATCTCTTGCTATCCCTTTGAAGATTGCACTAATTTTGCTGAAGCTGTCCGATGTGAGGCTAAGTGAAATTTGGTCGAAGTCTGCCGAAATTGAGCTCCACATATCCTGCATCTAGAATAGAGCATAAGTTTCTTAGGCCCTATACTCATTTACTTTCTGCACATTCCTGGTTAGCTTTAGGAAAACATACTATATTGTCAAATCATATGTACAAAATCCCCTTCGAATCATCTATCTGTTGTTAACTGCAAGAATCTTGAACAATTGTGTAAGTCCCCTCGTGAGAACACAACAACTCACATCAAACCAACTGAGGGTATTCTAAGTATTCGGAACCTTGGAGTTGAACGTGTGAACTTTCTCGCAATCTTAGCACACGGAATACTTTGATCAAGAGAGAACGGAATAGCCTTCAAACTACTTTGTTCTTCGGCTGATTGGTGCGGTCACAAAAATCACATCAACAGGTATGAATAATGATATAGGGTAGGATACACATGCACTACTTACATAGGGATATTTAAATAGAATACATATATACGTATTCATGTGGAACTAAAGGTATATATGTTTTTTATATATCGAGTCAACTAGAAATGATGACATATACTTAGATAATACATATAAACGGTTGTGCAAATAATGATGTTGCAATAATTATTGAGCCTTATGAGTAATAACAACTATATTCATTCACTATGATGATGAACGGTACAATAGAATGCCCTCTTTGGGATCTTAGTAAATATCTAATATCTACCTTAGTGTATTTATGAAATATAATATAGGTAGAATCATTCATAGAAGTGATAAGAGGAAATGAATAATTCTTTGACGAGAATGAAATATTCATATCACCTCTAGTTTAATTAGATTTTATCACCAAACTTACTGATTTCTAACGTTCTAATGTCTCTTTGAGGAATACCTTGAATGTAAGATTCGGGTTTAAGTATTCCCGTCCGAAAGGGGACATTACAGGCACTGAACTGGGTGTTTGAGAAGGAGGTGAATTGAATTGAACAAAGTAAGAGCAGAGAAGAAAAGGGCATAACTCGAATCCTTCCTCCAAAACTCCAGACTTTGCAATGATTCATTTGTTGTATCACAGACCAGACCACCCCTCATAACAACGAGGGCAAGAGCAGCCATTTCAACTTTGGGAAAGATTCCACCAACAAGCGCTAACCCAAATTCAAAATTATAATCCTCTAGTGCCAAATCCAACAAAGAAAGATAGTAAATGAAAGACTGAAAGTAACGTATTGCTAGTATCTTCACCAACTCTTTATCCAACAAAATGCCCATGTAGTTGGACAAGAAAGCAAAAGCTACCTGTTGTGACCTTTTCACACATCGCCCCATTCAAGATGGGGACCCCTAATTTTTGCCCCATTCTGGTCTTTTGGCTTGGGTTTTTCTCTCTCTTGCTCTGTCTCTTTTCTGATGTCCGCCTTTGCGGGGACGTTCCCGCCTTTGAGTTTAAACGTGAATTTGGCTAAGCCTGGAAATTAGGGTTTGAGTCTTCCTGGTCAGTTTGAGGTTGAGCAAGGTGAATAACTTGAAATTTGAACTTAACATTGTTGTCAGTGTGTTTCCAGCAGACTCTCGACAAAATTTCATCAAATTCCAAGGTACTTACTATTTTTAGTAAGTGTGAAATTCAGGACGGTTCGTCAGCATTTTCAAAGTTCCGACAGTTGCACGGCATTCAGAGCACATCAGACTACTCGTATGCAAAATTTGAGTGAAAACAAACAACTTACTATTTTTAGCAGTCAGGTTTCCGGGACGAATTTCAGGGTTCAGATGCAGAGTTTTTCTTTGCATGTTGACCTTCCTTACAAGGTTTCAAGACCTTCGATGATATAACATGCAAAATGGGGCGACTACTTTCAGTCGATCTTCGGGGCTATTTTTAGGGTTTGCATGTGAGGGTTCTTTTGCATGTCCGGATGATTCACGATGGGTTTTTGAGCCAGCGATGGTGTGACATGCAAGCGAGAAAGAAACTCACTTCGATGGGAACTTGCTTATTTTAGTAGAGTGTGTCGGCGGCCGCTTTGGCCGATTCCCGGAATCCGCGAGGCTGATCAGCGGTGCCACGAAGCGAGAGCAAAGCGAGATCTTTTGATGCGCGTCGCGAGCAAATTAGGGTTTTCAAACTTGGACCACGAAAGGGAGTAAAAGAAAGTCAGAATTTTAGAAAACCGGTGTAAACCATTGCGATCAGTATCCTTCAGGCTATCTGCTGGTGAAATTTCAAGTCAAACAGAGCACTTACTATTTATAGTAAGTCAATTTGGAAACTGGCTAAAAATAGTAAATCGGTTTGCATGCGTTGGTGTCCAGCGAGATAGGTCACGATGGTGAGGGCGCCTCATTCAAATTTCAAGTGTCGGGCGGTGGAGCTACTTGAGAAACAAAGAGGTTACTATTTATAGTAAGCCACCTTGACTTGAGGCTAAAATAGCGAATTCTAAAAGTGGCGATTATTGACGGAACAACGAGATGATAAGGATCACGGTATGCAAGAACTCCTGCGTCGTTAGAACTTCGAGTGTAAATTAGGAACACTATAAATAGGGACATAGGCTTATCTTGGCGGTGAAAAATGGCTAAGTGGAGTTTCATCCTGCAGCTACCTAAAATGCGCCCTCAAGCACCAGATGCCAAAATTTTATAACTCAAGTGTCTCATCCTCCTGCCTAGGCAAAATGCGCCCTGCTTGATGAAGAAGCAAAGATGTTCAAGAAAAAAATTCTAAGTATAAATTTCATCCGCCTCCTGTGGTGAAATGCGCCCACTCACAAGAAAGTCAAGGAAAAGTCAAAGTGTCTCATCCTTCAGCATAGGCTAAATGCGCCCACATGCTAGCAAGAAGCATAAAAATTCTAAGGCAAGAAACTCGTCCTCCACCCTCGGCTAAATGCGCCCATTCTTCTCAAGAGCTGAAATGCGCCCAAGTTCACAAAAGGTCAAACGAGTCAAGGAGTTTTATCCTCCACCATGCCCAAAATGCGCCCAAGGAGAGTTAATAAGAAAGAAGTCAAAAAGGTCAATGATTCTCATCCTTCACACATAGTAAAATGCGCCCAAATGGGGCCATGTGAAGACAAAATAGAGGAGCTCAAAGGTCACAAGGTGGCGTTGCATGTGCTTCATCCCTCATAACCTCCAAAATGCGCCCATGTTTTAAGCTTCATCCTCCTCTACATGTAAAATGCGCCCATGCAGCTAAGAAGTCAACAAGTCAGCGAATTTTCATCCTCCTATAGGCATCAAATGCGCCCAAATGGGGGCATGTCAAGACAAAAGTAAAGAAGTATAGTTATTCTTCTCTCTCCTTTGAATGCGCCATGTTAAATGAATATGAGGTGAGGCGTGGTAAATGGGATAAAGGTGGTGGGTGATGGAAAGTAAAACTGCTAGGCGTATCCTCTTGCATATGCTATATGCGCCTAAAGTGAAGTGTTGAGGGTGAAATGACAAGTACAAGGCGTTGAAATTTAACATATCCTCCATGAAGTGTGATGTGCGCCATGCAAGGTGTGAAGTAAAGGGGAGGTAAATATTGTTTGGGCGTTTGAAAAATATTCACCTTCAAGTGTGATGCTAGGCTTGTGAGATGGTGGAAATAAAGTGCTAAGGCGTGATTTTCCTCAAGTATGCTATAAAGTATGAGATGAGTGATGGGAATTTTTCTAAGGCATTGGAGCTCCAAAAATATTTTTCAAATGTGAAGTAAAATGCAAAGTGGTGTTAGAGAATAAAATGTGCTAGGCGCCTTCATGAAAAATTTTCTAAGTGAAGTTGATATTTTCACGGGCAAAGTTGATCGAGTTGAGTAAAAATTTTCAAGGGCAAAAATTTCAAAAAATGCCAAGTGATTCAAAAATTTTCTAAGGCACAAATATTTTCTCCCTTAGAAAATGCCTAAGTCTGATGAAGTGATGGAATTTTCTTGAAGCACAGATGAGTTGCCAGTGATGAAGTCAGAGGGTGCCAACATTGCAGGATGGATTTAAAAATGTTTTCAAGTCAGAGCAACAAAATTCTCAGAGGAGATGAAGAAATGAAATAAATTATTGAAAATTATTTTTCCAAGGTTCAAAATTCCAGAAAATTAAATGAACCTGTTCGTTGGGTACCCATGGGTTCGACGCGTTCTGAAAGAAATTTTCTTCTGGGTATCGAAGATTATCGATGAGGAATAGATTTTAAGGTCTTCCACAGTTTGTCAAGGATTCTGGGATGAAGATTTTAAATGGGCACCAGGTTGATGAATTTCCTAAGGGAAATTTGAAAATTTTCTAAGGCAAAATGAAGAAAATGTGTTTTCAAGGTAAGATCCTCCAGACGATGAATTTGAAATGAACTGCCTAGGTGAATTTGCTTAAATCCTTCGTGAGGATAGTCTTCCAGAGCCAGAGTTGAACGAAATTGAGTATCGGAGCCCCAGGTAGTGAAATGAATTTCTCAAAGATGAAGTTTGTCTAAGGCATGAACTTGAACGTGAAGTTGGCTAGCGTGGAGGCGATGAACGCTTGGAAATTAGAGCGTGGGAATCCTGGTAAGTAAGTTGAATTTACATTATGAAATGTTCTGATACCCTTTCCCTTGCTTGTTTTGCAGGAGGAACGTCGAGGCCAAACGGTGATGACTTAGTGTGATGAAGCAAGAAAATGGCTAAGTGTTGAGGCTCAAGTAACAAAGAAGAAACTTTTTTAAAATTCAAGATGGAAAAAGGAATGTAAGCTCGAGCGAAGTTGAAGAACAACGTCAAGAAAGAAGATCGAGAACAGTGTGAACGCGTTTCAAGATTGGAATCTTCTAGAAGGATGATGGTGGACATTATGGGTCATTTATTACCCCACTCTCCTTTGTGGCGGTTTTTAGGGCAAATCTTGTTTTAAATTTTGAGGGTAGCTATCTGGGCCATCAGGCCGATTGTAACCTAACCGTCTCTTTTTACCTTGGAGCTAGCTATATAAAAGGGGACATTTGTAATATCGGTTCAGAAATTAGAAGTAGAAGCGAGCTTGAAGGGGAGTGAGAGAACAATTAGATGAGTTGATAGTATAGTGTAGATTGAAAAGGAAGGAAAGTCTTCCCTTTGGATACTTTGTAAGGAGTTGTCATGTATGCATTCATAATAAAAGAATTTTTCATTGATGGTGAATCCTTCTTTGTTGTGAATAGTTGTTGAGGCTTCTTCGTCCTTCCAATTCACGTAGCATCTTGAAGTAGCTTAAAGAAAAGTAGATTTCATTTCATGCAAGTACCTAGCAATTGTGGAATGTAGTTACTTTCGTTGAAACCAAGACCCGTTCGATCCAGCTAGCCACTAGCGGGCTTCATTTGTGATTGGGTTAAGCCTTCAGTGGTCATTTGCGGAACCTTGTGAAACTGGCGATTATGGTTTATATGTTGGCATGCGTGCGTTGTGATGGTGTCTTCATGCTAGATCATTGACTCCCGAGACATCTTGAGTCCACTCCTTTGAAGATTACGGAGTTCCACTTGGTATTTGTCGAAGTGAGGCATGAACTTGGACGGAAACTTGAGAATTGATCTCCGCCATCCCCATGTAGAGTAGAACATAAACTTCTTAGGCCCCTACACTCGGTAATTTCAGTTCATTTCTGTTGGTGGAAACTTGTGCTCTTGCCCTAATCATAAACCATATATGAAAGCCCTTAGTCCCTTTGTCTGCTGTCATCACCTTCGAGACAATTGTGTAAAGTCCCTCATTGAAGACCTGACAACTCACATCAAACCAAGCGGGGGTATTCTAATTATTAAGACCTTGGGTTAAGAAAGCATGATCTTACCACTGAAATCGCCTTATGTTTTGATACTTTGTTCAAGAGAGGGATAAATTATCGGATTCTTGAAACTTTATTACGTGTTGGAGTGGGTCTCAGCCGATAAATAAGGAAAGACGGGCGAGGTTTGAACGACTGTTTTCTGCAGCAAATTGTTCCTTGCTCCTCTTCTGCAATGAATAGAGAGCCTTTTGGCTGTGCATTAATATGCATCGTTGCTTCTTTTCTCCCAAAAAAATTTGGGTAGAATGACACGCCATGAAGACTCCATAATATCATAGTGAAATTGTGAATAGAGAAGAAAGAAAATATGTTATAAATGATATAGGATTGGGTTGGGGACGGGGACGTTTACGGTAGCCGGCGTGAACATTTAATTCACAGGTACATGTGAATAATATAGAGCGAAGACATTAATACTCAACAATTGAACATTTAATTCACCACAAGATGCATGTGAATATTATTTCGCACAAATTGAGTCATGACTTTAAGTGATTTAATAAGTAATAAAAGGTCAACCATTGATATTTGCAAATCTAACGGTTCTAGGGTTATTCTGGAGGTTTGAATTCGCAATTCTAGTGCTTCAAACATTTGCTTCCCGAATGCAACTATAGCCATCCATAGAACATTCATCGAACGGTTAAGTTGCATAATAATATCACTCATAGTTACTGTCAGTGCAATTTTAATTTTATGAGTATATTAATGTTATATTAACTTATTAAATAATATAACTTGTAATTACTAGTCGTTAAGTTGCATTGACATCTGGCTTCAGACATAGTTCTTCACTCAGTGGCTCACTTTTGATAAGAACTTATAATATGTTGACACTTGTCTCCATTCCAGACACTTTATGGAAGAATTTGGGTGTGTGGAAAATTTGTCCCGATAGAACAATATATAGCATTTAATATTTTCGCCACCCATGCAATGATTTTTTTATTGGCATACCAGTTTAATTCGCCAATGAATTTTTTAATTGGTTTGAAATTAGATTTAATTCGCCAATGATTTTTTTTTATTGGTTTGAAAATAGGTTTAATTCGCCATTGAATTTTTTTTTGGTTTGAAAACAGGTTTTGTAGCAAATACCTTTTAGTTTGAAAAGGGTTTAAATTTTACAAAATGTTTGGTTTCAAAATAGTTTGAATTTGCCAATGAAAATATTTTATTGGTTTGAAAACAAATTTTAATCGCCAATGAAAATATTTTATAGGTTTCAAAAAAATTATAATTTTTCAGGATTTTCTATAGGCTTCTAGTGATTACAAAAGATTCACCAATTGAGATTATTATTTTTCCCCAAAAAAAGAAAAAAATCACTAATAATTTTTTTTTCTTTTTCAGGAAGTATACAAGATTTGCTAGGTTTCTACACCTTTTCCCAGGGGGGGGAAGGGGGGTTCTTAAAGTTATCCTTGTTGGAGAGTCCATTGAAAGCTCAAGTCATGGCTATGGATGAGATAGTTGAGCACACACCTTGTGGACCAGCCAATAGTGATATGCATGCATGTGTTGATGGAGACATTTGTGATCTAGATCCGGTTGGGCATTTAGCCATGTTAGTGTTTGTAGCTTAGGGAGATATTTTTCTCCTAAGTAAAAATAATTAAGATAATAAATAATTATCAAGGCAAGTCGGCCTTGTTAATTAATGATATATTATATTTGTTATTTAAATCAAAGAGGCCGACATGGATGAAGGGTTGCCTAGTTTGATATATATACAAGGTGGTGTTCTTCCATTCAAATCAATCAATTCAATCACTTCTTTCTCACCTCCAGCAGAAGTTCACCATTCCATTTGCAACAGATCAGACTTCAAGGGGAAGCATATTTATTTGTACTTAGCATCAAGGAGTGATGCTATTATTCATTGTAATAATTCAGCCTTGAGTAAGGCCAGACTTGTAAAGCAGATTTCTGCTCTTGTTCATCTGATATCTATATGTAAGAGATATATATATATTTTGCTGGGTTTTTTCCCCTCAAGTAGGAGGGTTTTCCCAGGGTCAAAGTGTTGTGTTTATTGTCATGTGTTGTTGTATTTCTGTTTTCTGTTAAATCTGATCCTAAAATCTAACAAGCCATACTTAAGGAGCTTGAGGAGTCTACTTGTGTTGAAGATTCCTTGGTGGAATATGAGGCTGCCCTAATTTCAGAATTGGTGTCACATTTCTATTTACTCACTAAGTGTTTTAACAGATGAACATGGAGTAAACAAGAATGTACAATAACAATTATAAAGCATATCATCTACACAAGAATTGCATAAAATAGAGCATTGCATTCATTCATTAAGTAAATTAGCAAGTACATCACGATATCACAATGTCGGGTCCTGACTACAATGGAATGATCAATTATATAATCGACTGATGTTGGTTGAGATACCAACCGCCAGCAACAACTCTTACAACTACCCAACTACTAGGATTAGTTCCCAATTACAGCTCATATTAATCTAATGTTGTGCACAAGTATTATTTTATTTATTTTATATACTATTGGTTTGGCCAACTACAACTTAATTATTTATAACACGACCAACTACAATGTCATGGAGACATTTGATGGTGATTGGTATGTATTTGGAGGTGTGGAATTTCAACTGGTCTATGATCCAAGGTATGAAGATGAGGTCATAGAGGTACTTAATTTTGAGTGGTATATGCGTGAGTTTTAGATGGACTATGATCTATGGTACGGAGATGAGCATGAGGGTAGAAGTATTCCAGGTCTAAGACATTGGTTTCTATCCCATACATTGCTCATTGATGGCTATCCTGCCTTGCTAGTAAGGGAATTCTCACATACCTTGAGGACGACAGCTGGCTGGATGGATTGGAGATGTTGGGATCACTACTTCAATGTTGGAGGTTGGCAGGATGATGAGATCCTATCATCATATGACATTAGAGGTACCTTTTGCACAATCATAGGTATGATTTTCAGTTTGCTTGGTGCTGCTTTGATTTATATCAGCTACCTAGTAGGAGTTGGTATGTTTTTCTATGCACCTGTGATGGACATCTTTCATATCCATAGGAAATCATTCGGGGTGGGATGGATAGTTGATGACGGTGACACTATGAGAGACATCTATCTCTTCATTTTTAGTGGGTGTGATGATTTGGGATCCAAGGATTGGTGTAATTGGTACATTGCTCCACAAGGACCATGATGAATTGCTTCACAACTCTTGGCGTGGTAATATTTGAATCAGAGTGGAGCAAAGGAAGACTTGGTATAGACGGTCGTGCTTCAGGGATCATATCATACATCACTTGTTGATAGACATGACTCTCTTTGGGGCTTTGGTTTTGTTTAGTGTTTTGTCTTTGATAGACTTAGCACTAATGGATGGTGGAGGCCTTAGAGGTAAGGAGTTGTTGGTACTTGTGGTTGAGGGTTATGTGCCCTTGTTCCTACAGCTACATAGGTAGAATATGTGGAAGGGTAGCAAGATTTCAGAATTTGGGGAATGGAGCTGAATTCAGTTCAAGTGTGTTTGGCTAGTTGTGCTTCATTGTTGGCCACCAGAGCTCACTTCACATATCATTCTTCATATTCTCTTTGAGAGATGCAGCCATAGGTTGAGTAGAGTGATCACAGAGTACTTGATTGGATGGAGATACTTGTCACTTCACAGTATTTTGCAAGTTACACACCTACAATTGCTTGTGGGCAAGCAATTTCAAGAAGGGATGATTGTCATGTCCCCATTTTTGGAGTGATCACCTAATGAACTTATTAGCCTATTTAATTCCTGTAGGCCATAGTCAGGACTTGTTGTTTTTAATCAGATTTACAATGACCAGAAATGAAACACAAGAACAAAAAATAACACAACAAGATACCCTAGGAAAACCCTCCTTCTCGAGGGAGAAAAACCTAGCAAATAATATCACTTATATTATTTAGAAATGAATTGCAATTCGCTTTTACAATAGGCCAACACAAGGCCGAAATTATTAGCACCACTCTTGATGCAAATAATCACACTCCTGAATGATAAGTTCGATCTCCTTGAATGATGATCTCAATCTGCAATAATGAACTCTGTTGTAGATATTCGCATTTGCACTTGCTTGAAGATGAACTTGACTTAATGATCTGATGGAATGAAATGATCTCATATATATACAATGTGGAGGAGAGGTCACACCTCTTCATCAACAAAGTCGGCCAGATATGAAATATATTTTCAACTAAATGGGTACGAATATCATGCAAGGTCGACCCAAAATAAATAATAATAATTTCCCAAGTGAAGCGCCTCTTCACTTAAATAATTGCAATAAATAAATAGCCGTTAGGCTATATGAAATTTATTGAACACAATGCAAGGTGGGAAGTATGAGCCCGTAGCTATAACATCAACACTCCCTCTTAGCTAGGGAGGAATACTTCCTGATACATAAAGTCATGGGCTCTCTCAACATGACACCCACAATGGCTACACCCATATGTGGAAAGGAACACATCACGGAATCACTCAACGTGATATCAACCACATGGCTACTCCCATGTATGGCAAAGCATATGTGCACAAGTGCCCATCATGGAATCACTCAACATGATGTCATCATCTCATCATGACGTCCACCATGGCTACTCCCAGAGGGTGGATAAACACAAGTACAAGAAAATCATCACGGAATTTCTCAACATGATGTTGTCATGGACTCACTCAACATGACAACCACCATGGCTACTCCCAGAGGGTGGAACAAGGGCTTCCACCTCAAATTTCTCTCGCAAAGAAAGATGCATTAACAAGGGCTTACACCTCAAATTTCTCTCGCAGAGAAAGATGCATTAACAAGGGCTTACACCTCAAATTCCTCCGTCTCAGAGTAAAATGCATTGACAAGGGCTTGCACCTCAAATTCCTCCATCTCAGAGGAAAATGCATTAACAAATCACAAAAGATCATTGATGCTGAGTCTCCCTCTCAGCAAGGACTTTATTCTCCACAACTCCAAGCTTGTCTCGGAAGTGCAAAAACTTCACTCTGGAGAGAGGCTTGAAGAGAATATCGGTTGTAATATTTCTCCGTCTTAGAGAAATATATGCTACAACAAGTCTTCATGATGATGTGACTCCCTCTAAAGCTACAAGTATTTGCATCAACCTTCTGACCTCCTTGTTCAAGATTGCCTGCAACGCTTGCCTTAGAGAATTGATTTCCAGTGCACACCTTTGGTGCTGTAGAGAGTTCAGGCCTGTCCTCCTTGACCTCATCCCAAATCACTCTATTCTGAATAGGTTTGCGGAGCTACCAATATCAAATCTAGATGACTATCTTGTGCAATTCTATTCTCAGCAGCTAAAGAGGTCTTACAAGGACTTTAGCATCGACCATGCAACATTGCAGCCTTCACTTCATCTTAGAGAGTCCCAAAACTCCCTCTTGATCTCTGCCTCAAAGATTGCAAAGAAATGCTCTGGAAGTGAAATCCCTCCATTGAATGAACTCAGAACCTCAATCCTTTTCTAGGACATGCTCTCAACTCGAGCCTTGAATCCTCGGATTTTAACTCCCTCTTCGAAGTAACTGATCACAATGACAACCTGAATAGGTTCTTTCTCTTCGAGAGATGTCTCCAGCCACCAACTCCGTCCCACAGCTACAAGATATGTGTCTATTCTTTAGCCTGCGTTGCTTCCTCACAGGATGCAAAAAGCTCTTCCTATCTTGAATTCTTTAAGTAATCTCAGATAATTAATTCATAATTCATTTGCTTCTCGATTCAACCTGCATTTTAAAGAGATTAATAATAGTTCATGAAAAATCAAACTACAAGTGAAGCATGTAGCAAATATTATTAGGTAGATCAAATTAAAAAAAAAAATAGGACTTATCTTTGCTTTCATCTTTACTGCTCTCGGAAGTGCTAATCTCAGCACAACAAAAGACAATTTGCTCTACTCAAATTTCTCAGACATATTATGTAGCCAACATAGTCAATCTAGAATCAGGCCTCTCAAGGCACCATCATAGTCCATGCACATAGAGAATAGTATCGATATGACCAACCAATCACAATCGAAATTTCAATTCTCCTTTGATCTCTGAGTCACACTTAGAAAACTTTCACAACTAGTGTGAACAATTTGCAATGAATGATTGGTATTTCCAAAGGATCTTATGCCAGAGATCACTAAGAGAAACCACGATCTTTACAAATCACACACGATCCAAATGAACAATGTCAGACCTGCACAACTCAGCAGACTGAATTTTACACTAGATTTCAAAAGTATAAAGAATACTTATCTCCATATGTTGGTACGCCAAAGAGTTGGATCAGTGGTTGTGACCCATCTTCGCCACCTTCACTCAATCTCGGCCTTAGGAAAAGTGGGAATATGAATCAACCTTTTACTAGAGATTGTAGACTCCATTTAAATTGCAAGTAATTTGCCTCTGTTTTCTTCCCTTTTTGCTACTTTGATTGCAGCAGCAACTACAACACCTGATGGTTTCCCTAACCTGTATATACTCTGTCCAATAGATTTCACTGGTTGGCGGATTATTCTCTGATACAACTATAATTTCTAGCAGCAACTAGACAGGCAAGAGTTTGAATAACTTCAGGCCGATCACACCTAGACTTGCACCGTTCACACACCCCTCGACTATTTAAATAAAGAAATGACTCCAACGTAAGATATCTCACTCCACGCCAACTCTTGACCAAATGTTTTTATTAATCTTTATGAAAACAACATTTGTTGACTCTCACGACACTGGCAACACTAATCGGAACAGAGCACACTGTAAGAGACCAGGTGTCTCTCAACCCAAACCCCTGACTGAAAATGCTGATTTTTGTTTGTTTTGTATTTTTTTGTGTTTTGATGTTTTTTTGCAATAAATGATAAATTGCGATTTTGCAAGGAATTGACTGGAAAATTTAAATAAAATAATAGATGCTTGAAAACTACAGAACAAAGGTCAAAGCTCATTGCCAGATAGTTTATTCATCATGCTGGATAGTTACAATTGTGAAAAATCAATATGCAGACAAAAAGGCAACAACTTTATTAATGAGAACCTGGTTATTGCAGCCGCCTTGAAATGAAGAAGAATAGGTACGGCCAGCTCCAGAACATGAATCTCCAGGCTCAGAAACAACGAAACAGCTCCAGGAACCCTAGGCGCCAACTTTGCAAAAGACAGAAGATGAAAAGGCAAAGTGAATTCCTTTGGAGAAAAAGTACGGCCCTTGCTGGTACAAAAAAGTACGGCCCAGCAGCAGCATTAAATATGGTACGGCCTCAAGTATGAAGTGCCAGATCTCTGTGAAATGATCTCTGATAAGTCGCCACCATTAACTGATGAGTAATCTACCGCAAATCCTTCTGAATCAGATCAATAAACTCAGCTGCAACCTCTACATAAGTCACCAAGTTTTGATAATCTTTAATGATATTTCAGGTCTCATTATGCAGATGCCAAGAAGAGACATTCTCCCAAAAATCAGTAATAAACCCCTAGTTGTAAACTCAGTACTCCAGGCTTGAGAATCTGAACAAATTGAATAATCATAACATAAGAGTTTGATTTGTCTTGGTAGTGTATATATAAACCCTTTCAAAAATTCGACCCAAGCTTCTTTTTAATAATCATTTAAATAAATGATTAAATTCGTCCTTTTCTTAACTTAGGAAAATATTAAATAAATGGCGTCCCACTTTAATGAATAAATGATTATTCATTATAATAAATATTTCACTTTATTATAAAGTATTAAAAATACTTTGTAATACCCTCATCTTAATATTTAAATATTAATAAAGTAAACTTTATAATAAGTCAAAATATCAATTATTTAATAATCATTAAATATCATTGACCAATCTGACCATCAATGAAATAAAGCGGGTGCGACTCTTGACTAACCAATTTGAACCGAATTTTGCCCAAAATAGCGACTTCACTTTGCTGACTTACTATAAATAAATGTGAAAACCTCTCGAAAGATTCTGAGGCCCAACAGATCAAGCTGAAAGGCCGTGCTCCACGAACCTTAAGATAGCTGCCTCAAATGATCCTCTACACACTGCAACCAAATTTTCACGAAGGGATCGAGATGATGGCTAACCTCAAATCCAATTTCGCGTTGACTAGAGAGGGACATCCACGGTCCCCCTCACAAAATTGCTTGTCCTCAAGCAGTGGAAGCTACGGATGTACCCATAAATCTCACCGAATCATGCTTGGCATCCTCAACTTCAGAAAATCTCACTTGATGATTGTTCCTGATTACCGCCTACGAGATGTCTCCTCTCGCTCTCAAGGGGATGGCCTCTCGGTGCAAATATCAATTCCCTTTATCATCAGGGTGTGGAGGGTATCACCTTTTGTTAATGCCTTCTTCAGGCGAGAAACGTGAAACACGTTGTGAACCCTGCTATCTGCTGGTAAGTCTAACTCATATGCAACCTCGCCCACTCGTCCGATGACATGGAATGGACCATAGTAACGAGGTTTCAACTTCTCCGCTCCACTCTTCCGCAGAGTAGATTGACGATACGGCTGCAACATAAGATACACCATATCACCCATGAAATATACCGAGCCAATTTTTTCAATTTTTACCAAGTACACAACAATGCAGAGAGCACCCGTTAGGGTTAGATAATTCAAATCAGCAGTTACAAATAACTTGTTGCCAAGAATGCGCACTCAATCTCAACAAGAGAGAGGCTGTCATATGGCAAGAGGATCGTTAGTGCCTTAAAGAAAATGCAACTGAAGGTAACTCTAACCAAGAATGTGTCCGTGAAGGACGATCATATGGTCAGAGGATCTCAAAGCGTGCTGAAAGGTAACCCTAACCAAGAATGTGTCCGCGAAGGACGATCATATGGTCAGAGGATCTTCTACCACTACAAGTGCTGAAAGCAAACTCAACATCAAGTATGTGCTACCCAATCCAGTATGGAAATGAGGCGACCATATGTGATGTCCCCTTCCTAGTCAGCACAGCTGGATTTGAGGTTAGCCTATTATTCTGATCCTCGTAGGCTGACAGATGTGTGTAGAGGATCATTCGAGGCAATTATCTGGTGTTCGGGAACATTATCCCTTCAGTTGATTCAGGTTGGGCCTTCGCAGACTTGTTCAGAGAGGTTTTTCAGATACTTTCTATTTATAGTAAGTTAGCAGGCGGAAGCTGCTATTTTGGGCAGGGCACCTGGTTTAGCTGGTCAGCTCAGTATCGACCCGGTTTGATGTTTGGTTGAGCAAATGGGGGTTATCAGAAGCATTTAATAATAAATGATGGAATAATTAATTTGACTTTATAATATAAAGTCATTTTAATAAAATATTAAAGTGAATATTTAAATGGCGAATTATAAAGTATTTTAATACTTTATAAGGAAAGAGGGAAAATTAATATTTAATGGATTTAATATTCATTAAATAAAAAAGGACGCCATTTAATAAATATTAGCCAAAGTATTGGAAAAAAGGGCGAATATTTATTATTAAGTGCAATTTAATGATTTAATGAGAAAAGTCGAATTATTGAAAGAAGCTATATATTCTTTCAAAGAGCAAATCGAACTTATGTGATTAATTATTCAAATTTGTTAACTTTTCTCTCTGAGAGGATTGGGGTTTGAGAAACCAGGGTTTCTGCAGATCAACAGATTTTGAGGAACGTTCCCTCCTTGAGATCTGACATACTAAGACTGTGAAATACCAGTTGAAGATTGTCGTACTTGGTAACTTCATACAGAGGTTGCAGTTGAGCTTATTGGATCGATTCAGGAAGAATATACAAAGATCATTGATCAGTTATTGAAGGCGACTTGACAGGGATCTTTTCACTGAGTTCAGGCACATTGTTCTAGAAGCCGTACCACATTGAATGCTGCTGCTGGGCCGTACTTTTCTGTACCAGCAAGGGCTGTACTCTTTCTCCAGAGGAAATCGCTTGGCTTTTGAATCTTCTGTCTTTTGCAAAGTTGGCGCCTAGGGTTCCTGGAGCTTTCTCATTGTTCTGAGCCTGGAGATTCGCATTCTCGAGCTGGCCGTACATTTTCTTCTTCTTTTCAAGGCAGCTGCAATAACCAGGTTTCATCAATAAAGTTGTTGCCTTTTGTCTGCATGTTGATTTTTTACAGTTGTAACTATCCAGAATGATGAATAAACTATTTGGTGATGAGATCTGATCTTTATTCTAAAGTATTTAAACATCTAATATTTTATATAAATTTTCCAGTCAATTTCTTGCAAAATCGCATTTTTCCTTTTACTGCAAAAACACCAAAAAAAATCACAAACTCAGAAAACAAACAAAACTTAGTATTTCCGGATAGTGTTTTGGGTTGAGAGACACCTGGTCTCTTACACCATGCTCTTTGCTGTTCTGAAACATAGTTTCTCAAGTAGCCTTCCAACCACTTGTTCACTATCTCTGTTTGCCCGTCGGTTTGAGGATGATAACTAGTGCTCGGAGTAAGCACTATACCACTCATTCTAAAAACCTCTTGCCAAAAAGTGCTTAGGAACTTGTTGTCCCTATCACTCACAATGTTTTTTGGCAACCCATGTAACCTAAACACCTCATGAAAAAACAGATCTACAACTTGGGCTGCTGAAAAAGAGTTGGTAATGGCAAAAAAGTGAGCAAATTTTGTTAGTCTATCCACTACAACATAGATACAGTCCTTCCCTTGGGCCTTGGGCAACCCCGTGATGAAGTCCATCGATATGCTTTCCCATTTTTGATTGGGAATAGGGAGAGGTTGCAGCAGACCAGCAGGTAGAGTATGCTCATTCTTGTTTATTTGACAAGTGGGACACTCCTGAATGTAGCGTTGAACTTCTCCTTTCAGCCCTTTCCAAGAAAATCTTTCCCGGATCTGCTTATATGTCTTGAAGAACCCTTGATGACCAGCAAGCGGAATGTCATAAAATGTCAACAAAATCTTCTTTTCGAGCTTGGAATCAGCCACCAAAAAAGATTCTACCCTTGTAGTGTATCAGCCCTTCAACACCTTGTACCTTTCGTCATGAAAAGTACCCTCAATGATGCTGGTTGCAAACTGATTTTTGGCATAATCAGCAAGCAACATGTCCTTCCAATCAGTAAGCTCACACAGTGAGCTCAAATGGGGTCTCCTAGATAGAGCATCAGCCACAATGTTGTTTTTCCCCTTGACATACTCAATGTCAAAATTGTAAGCTTGAAGCTTACTCACCCATTTTTGTTGCCTCTTGTTCAGATCCTTCTGATGCATGAAGTGTTTGAGACTATTGTGATCAGTCTTGACCACGAACTTGTTTCCCACCAAATACTGTCTGAACTTAGCTAATGCATGCATAATGGCAAGCATTTCCTTTGTGATGTCCCCTTCCTAGTCAGCACAGCTGGATTTGAGGTTAGCCTATCATTCTGGTCCTCATAGGCTGACAGATATGTGTAGAGGATCAATTGGGGCAGTTACCCGGTGTTCAGGAGCATCACTCTTTCAGTTGCTTCAGGTTGGGCCTTCGCAGAGTCGTTCAGAGAGGTTTTTCAGATACTTACTATTTTTAGTAAGTCAAGCAGGCGGAAGCTGCTATTTTTGGCAGGGCACCTGGTTCAGCTGGTCAGCTCAGATTCGACCTAGTGCATCAGTTTGTTGGTCAGATGGAAAAATAACGGAGTATTTAATGATTTATTAAATAATTAATATTTTGACTTTATATTATAAAGTCACTTTATTAATGTATTTAAATATTAATGATAATGGCGTATTATAAAGTATTTTTAATACTTTATAATAAAGTGGAATAATTAATATAATGAATAAGTATTTATTCATTAATGATGGGGGCGCCAATTATTAAATATTTTTCCTAAGTCCAAAAAGGCGAATTTAATCATTTATTTAAATGATTATTAAAAAGAGGGTTTGGTCGAATTTCTCAAGAGGGGTTATATATTCACTGCCAAGACAAATCGAACTCTTATGTGATGATTATTCAATTTGTCTTATTTTGCTCTGAGCATTGAAGTTTGCAAAACCTAGGGTTTCAGTAGACGTTTGATTTTGAAGAACGATACCTCTTCAAGATCTGGCATACTGAGGCTGTGAAATACCAGTTGAAGATTGTCGTACTTGGTGACTTCATACAGGAGTTGTAGTTGAGCTTACAGGATTGATTCAGAAAGGTTTATCAGAGGTTATTCATCAGTGGACTGGGGCGACTTTTCAGAGATCATTTACCAGAGATCTGGCACTTCATTCATCAAGGCCGTACCATATTTAAGGCTGCTGCTGGGCTGTACCTTTTTGTACCAGCAAGGCCATACCTTCTTCTACAGGAGATTACGCCTTTGTTTACAGCTTCTATTCACTAGATCTTGTGCGCCTAGGGTATTTGGAGCTTCTACATCGCTTTCAAAGTCTGGAGATTACTCTTTTCATTCAGCCGTACCATTCTTCTTTGTTTTTTGGTCCCTGCAAGTCTACAGGTTCTTTTCAAATAAAAAATATTGTTTTATCTCTTTGTAATCGATTTCATTTATCATTTGAGTTCTGGAAGTGAATATATGTATGCGCCTTCATCTGGAGATCAATATTTATGCATATCTATTGTCCATTAATTTATTATGAATTTTTAGAGCATTTCCTTGCAAAATCGCAATTTACTGTTTATTGCAAAAAACCATCAAAAACACAAAAAAATACAAAACAGACAAAAATCATCGTTTCCAGTTAAGGGTTTGGGCTGAGAGACACCTGGTCTCTTACATCCTTGTCATAGATGGCGTAGGTCCTCTCAACACCTCTTAGTTTTTTGCTCTCAAACACTATGGGATGTTTGTCTTGCATCAAAACATCCCCAACTCCTTCACCGGATGCATCACATTGTAGCTCGAAGGGCTTGGAAAAATCTGGAATAGCCAGAACTGGACAAGAGCTCATGATCCTCTTAAACTTATCGAAAGTAGTTTGAGCCTTTTCTGACCAACAAAAAGCTGCACGTGAGGTCCGATGAAACGACGTTCTGAGTGTGCTGCTGAATCTTCGCCAAAATCCACAAAGACTGAACACTTTCAATTGGGTCAAGTTCGGGTGGCCAATCAGCAAGCGCCTTGATCTTTTCCGGGATCCAACCTTCACTCCCTGATACTTGATTATGTGGCTAAGTGCAATTAACTCCTTCATTCAAACTCCACATTTGGATGCTTTGGCGAACAAGCTCTCAGATTCTCGGATGCTAAGCACTTCCTCCAAGTGCTTGAGATGTTCATCCCATGTCTTCCTGAAAATCAGGATGTCATCAAAAAATATCAATACAAACTTCCTCAGCTGTTTCTGAAAAACTCTGTTCATACAAGACTGGAAAGTAGCAGGAGCATTAGTCAACCCAAATGGCATGACTAAGAACTTGAAGTGGCCATAGTGACATTGAAAAGCTGTCTTCTCAACATCAGATCCTCTCATCCAAATCTGGTAGTAGCCCGATCTCAAGTCAATCTTTGAAAAGAACTTGGCTCCATGTAGCTCATCAATGAGCTCATCTATCCTCGGAATGGGGTATCGGTTTTTGATGGTGCTTTGATTTAAAGCACAATAGTCCACACACATGCGAATGGTACCATCCTTCTTCTTCACAAGAACTACTGCTGAAGCGAAGGGACTCTTGCTTGGACGAATGAAGCCCATCTCCAAGAGTTCCTGAATGTTTTTCTCAATCTCGTCCTTTTGCTTCTTAGGGTACCGATATGGAGTTGTAATAACTGGTTTAGCTCCTTCCTTGAGCTCTATGATATGCTCCGAACCCCGTTCAGGTGGTGGTCCAGGAGGTAAGTCAGCAAACACCTTGCTCTTCTTTGTGAGTAAAGACTGAATATCAGGAGGATAGTCTATCTTAGTTTCAACCGGACAAGCAGGAAGAATCACACTCTGCAGCCCACTCAGCTTGATCATGACGAATCAGCCTTGCCATTCTCTTGAATGCCACAATCCGAGGACCATCATTTGACATTCCTCTTAACACCACTTTTTTCCCTTCAGATTGAAATCTGAGCTCCATGGTTTGCAGGTTTAAGGAGATCTCTCCAAGTGATCACAGCCATTGAATACCTAGGACGGCATCCGTATCCCCAATGCTTACCACATAGAAGTCATCCTTGACTTCATACTTGCCCAATTGCATGGACATGTTTGAAATCTTCTTAGTACAAGAAATGTGGAACCCATCGGCAACCATAACTCTGAAGCCCTCAAACTCTTCTGTTTGCAGCCCCTTCTTCGCCACAACTTCGTCAATGAAGTTATGCGTTGCTCCAGTGTCAATCAAAGCAACTATTCGCTGCCCTTTAATCATCCCCCGAACTTTGAAGGATTCATTCTTTTGGAAGCTCAAGAGTTGAGCCAACGTACCTCCACTTCCCTTTTCATCTTCGGACACTTCTGGAGCTCTCTCAGCTTCACTGTCCTCAAAATCAGACTGCTGATCTGAAAAATCAGAACTACTTTCTTTAGCTGAATAGTATTCAATTTGATTAAATTTGACTCCTTTTGGGCAGACATGATCTTGGGACCATTTTTCTCTACACCGGAAACATAACCCTTTTCTTTTGAGTTCGTTAAGTGTCTCAGGATCCAATCTTGTGACATGAGGTTTATGTTGTTTGAACTCCTTGTGAGGAGGTCTTTGATCAGGTCTCTTCCCTTTGTCTCCTTTGTGAAATGATGGCTTGGATTGGAACTTTGCTTTAGGAGCAGCCCACTCCATGTTTCTTGCCTTCTTCATTGCCTCCTGTAGGGAGGGTGGATCAAAGGCTTTAATCCAACCCTTGAGTGGTTCCATCAATCCTTCATTGAAAAGAATCACCAACCGCCTCTCCGTGATTCCAGTGACCATTACTGAGAGTCTCTGAAACTCAACTATGTAGGCATCAACTGTGCCATACTGCTTCAACTGTGCCAACTCCCTGAAATGCACTTTTGGATCTTTCTTCTCAAATCTTTCTATGAGTCTAGTGGTGAACTCATCATAGGTGGTGATAGACCGATGACCCAAAGTGACTAGGCCATGGTACCACCATTTATGTGCCACCCCATCTAGGTGCAGCGTAGCGAACTTAATCGCCTCCTCTTTTGCCGTGGGTCTAAGAGCTAGATAGTTATCTAGCTTCTGTATCCAAGCTCGAGCTGAACTGTTATCACTCCCGTCATAGTGTGGAAGTATAACCTTGTTGATAGCTTGATACAAGTCCCCTTGAACTGTTGTTCTTCTTTGCTCATAATGTCTCCCTTGTCCTTTATTCTTTCTTTTATGATCCATAAAATCATTATAGGACATGTCCATCTTGATTTCATTAGGGAGAGAATCATACTCCGCACGGCCAAGTCTCAACTGTTCCACGAATGAAGCATTCTCTTCAGGATCAGGTTGAGTGTTTACTGGTGCCAAGAAGGTGGGTTTGAATGGCCTGGAAGAAATGTGTGTGTTGTTTGAAACAGGCTGAGCAGCATGTCCATCATGCTGGTTGGAGGCACTGTGTTCTCCTCTATGTCCTGGGTTGCTTTGTGGAGTCGTGTTCTGGCCCACTTTCCCCATCATGAGAGATACCATATCCATTAAGGCATCCATCTTCCTTTCAAATCTCTTTCCCGGACTCATCGATCTCTCTCTTCCCTTTCCACTATCATCTCTGTTGCTGGTAAACCTCTCGTTACCCCCGACTGACCTTTCACCTTTTGCCATGTCTGTTTCCTGAGAAGACTCCCAATGAGCCCTCAAAACTTCTGACGCTGTCTGACCTTTTGGAGCCTAATAGAGCTGAAACTGATTTGCAGCCTTCTTGTCTTCCCTTGCTATGTATCTCTTTTCTCTGTCACTCATAGACGGTTTGTTCACAGGATGGCAGGATACTTAGCTCTGATACCAGTGAAATATACCGAGCCAATTTTTTCAATTTTTACCAAGTACACAACAATGCAGAGAGCACCCGCTAGGGTTAGATAATTCAAATCAGCAGTTACAAATAACTCGTTGCCAAGAATGCGCACTCAATCTCAACAAGAGAGAGGCTGTCATATGGCAAGAGGATCGTCAGTGCCTTAAACAAAATGCAACTGAAGGTAACTCTAACCAAGAATGTGTCCGCAAAGGACGATCATATGGTCAAAGGATCTTCTACCACTACAAGTGCTGAAAGCAAACTCAACACCAAGTATGTGCTACCCAATCCAGTATGGAAATGAGGCGACCATATGGCAGAGATAAAAGGAAATACAATACAACTTCAGAATGTAAAGTAGTTATTACAAAACAGGATAAGCAAGATTAGAAAGATGCTGACAGTACTACTGTTCAGCTTACAATATGAAGAGAAATCGCTTGCCAAGAGCATAGAAGTTAGAACATTTTAGCGTGCATCAAATAAGAAAGTTCTCCTTGCTTATGAAATGCAAGACCAAATTGCTTACTCCAATGCCAATAGGAATTCCTGATTGTAGTCCCCGTTTAAAATATAAACCAACAACCCAACATCCCCACAAAATTGAACATATCTCACAACTCATCAATTAATGAAATGAAATGCATTATACCCTAATAATGAAGCGACCAAGATAAACATTAAGCTTCAATCAAAAGACCCTATGTTATTTTACGAATTTCAAAGCAGGGCGGATGATACGACCACTAAAGGAAGGCGATTTTCCTTCCAAAAATTACAATACTTCACTAAAAATCACCAAATTGGAGAAAGGGTAGCTACGGACAAAGAGATATAGAGCGGTGCCGAATGATTCTTTTGTATTTTTGACTTAGCAGTTAGAAGCAACAATCAGCTATGAAAGTATTCCAGTCTATAATGCATAAATCTGAACTACAAAGCCACTGGCCAATAATGCGAAATCCCTCTGAAAACATTGTAAACTACACTACCTACCACTAGTCGCTGTCTCTGGCGGGAAGCAGTACCAAGCTGGGGAGGCTTACATTCCTGAAGCAATCCACGATAAGGCAGTAACATTCAGACCAAAGATAAACAGTAGAACCCCACGATGTCACCCATAATTACAAGACCCCTTCCGAGGCTCAAGAACCCTAGACCTTTCCCTCAAGGAAAGGCGTCACTTTCTTCAAGGCTTCAACTTTGACTTTAATTAAATTCATCACTTCAATATTGGCATCCAACTTTAAGGTTTTAATTCAACCTTAATAATTATAAAATAATCTCAATGATGGCGCCACCCCTTAAAGACCACCTTTTAAAACAACATTAAGTTAAGAGATTAGGCCAAGAGGGGAATATAACATTAAAATATAATGTTATTTAAGTGAAATGCATATCTCTCAAAAATATCCAAGGCCAAAATTGAATAAACCAATTGAGTCCATTGAAGAGGAAAGTCAACTGTGCCGAGACCAATAGGACCACTGCCAGAAATAGAATTTACTAAAAATAGTAAATTCCAGAAAGTGCTCAGAATGCCAAGAGAAACATATCATTGCGAAGCCCACAGAAAACCCAGAAGGAATCAGCAATTCAATCACCAATTCACGAGCAACCGCAACCTCCACACAAGAAACCCTAATCAAAACTCAGGTAACTACGGGTCTCCCAGAATAGAGCCTTGTTTTTGTCATACAGAAAGATCACGCTTTCGAGAGGGACATTACGGCCACTACAAGGAAAACCAGCCCTCTTCTAATCGACATACTACTTACTAGCGATTACATTGTGGATATTGTCTCTGAGAGACCTCAAAATGTCCTGCTGACTCTGCATCATATCTCCTACACTCGGCACTCTGCTATCACTCAATATCAACTCCAAAAGGTTGGGCGCCTCGTACCCATACAATGCCATGAAGGGTGTCTGTGTAGATCAGCCAATGGTGGTACAGGGTTATATATTACTCACAAGGTATATCCACCTCACCCAAGCTCTGCAGCATCATTTCGTGGTGTAAGTGACTTCCCTTGCCCGCAACCAGCTTGATTTCCAAATACGTCCATCTGCATCTGCGGATGATGGTACAATTTCGGTGTTGAATCCCGGTCCATGGGCACAACAACTCCACGCTTAAAGTTGCTCGCCAGACGGTTGTCTCTGCTTCGTCAGAAGCCTTATGTAACGGAATACCACTCTGAAGAAAGAGCTCTGCGATCTATGATCTGTGAATGTAGTAGTAATCGGGAAGAAGTGTGCATATTTGGTCAACCGATCAACCACTACATAAATGCAATCTTTACCTTGGACTTTCGGCAAACTCGTGATAAAGTCCATCGATAAACACTCCCACTTCCTGTCAGGTATCGGAAGTGGCTGAAGCAATCCAGCAGGATATGTGTGTTCCTGCTTGTTCTGCTGGCAAACAAAACACTCTCGAACATATTGTAGGACATCAGTTTTCAGCCCTTTCCAAGTAAACTGTTCCCGAACCATCTTATATGTTTTGAAGTACCCAGGATGGCCCGCCATAGGAAGATCATGAAAGGCTCTCAAAACTGTATCCCTCAACTCAGAACCAGGAATCAGAAAAATCCGCCCCTTGTAAATGATCAAGTCATCTACGACGGTGTACCTACTATCCTGCTCTGTCCCATCAATAATGCTAGAAGCCCATGGGTTCTTAGCATACTCAGTAACGATCCGATGCCTCCAATCCTCGGAGATCTATGCCATAGCATTCAACTGAGGTCTGCGAGACAAGGCGTTAGCTACAATATTCTGCTTCCCCTTAATGAAAGTAATATCAAAATCATATGATTGCAGTTTGCTGACCCATTTTTGCTGCCTCTCATTTAGGTCTCGCTGTCCAAGGAAGTGTTTCAGGCTATTGTTTTATGTACGCACACTGAACTTGTTGCCTACCAAGTATTGCCTGAACTTAGCCAAAGCATGCATAATGGCTAACATCTCCTTGTCGTAAATGCAGTAAAACCTCTCAGGACCCCTAAGCTTCCTGCTCTCAAAAGCAATAGGGTGCCTCTCCTGCATCAAAACAGCACCAATG
The DNA here is from genome assembly GCA_007258455.2 of Sequoia sempervirens. NCBI lineage: Eukaryota > Viridiplantae > Streptophyta > Pinopsida > Cupressales > Cupressaceae > Sequoia > Sequoia sempervirens. The sequence continues at coordinate 103,712 of VDFB02026554.1, read as the reverse complement.
CCCTCTCCTGAACCATCGCAAAACAAATCAAATGACTTCGTAAAGTCAGGTAATGCTAGCACTGGACACGAAGTCATGATCACCTTAAACCTGTCAAAGCACTCCTGCGCCTGTGGTGACCAAGTAAAAGCCCCCTTCTTTGTCAAATCAGTAAGGGGTGCAGCGTGACGTGAGAACCCACTAACAAATCTCCTGTAAAAGGCACACAACCCAATAAATCCTCTGAGCTGCGTAAGGTTCTCTGGTACTGGCCACTCAACTATAGCCCGGATCTTTTCAGGATCCATACTAACTCCCTTGGCACTGATGATGTGCCCCAGATACAACAACTCCGCCATGCCTAGCTCACACTTGGATTCCTTGGCATAAAAAGACTCCTTAGCCAAGATACCCAAAACTGCATCCAAGTGTGCTAAATGCTCCTCCCATGACCTACTGTATACCAGAATGTCATCGAAGAAGACCAATACAAATCTCCGAAGCTGGGAACTGAAGACCCTGTTCATGGTAGCCTGAAAGGTGGCAGGTGCATTGGTTAGACCGAAGGGCATAACCAAGAACTCGAAGTGACCGCAATGGCATCTGAAAGCGGTTTTCTCAATATCCTACTCCCTCATCTGAATCTGATGATACCCAGATCTCAAGTCAATCTTCGTAAAGAAGATAGCACCATGCAACTCATCGATGCGTGGTATCGGGTACCTGTTCTTAATTGTCCTCTTATTGAACTGGCGATAGTCTATGCACATCCGAAGTGATCCATCCTTCTTCTTCACCAATACAACCGATGAAGCAAAAGGTGACTTGCTAGGTCTAATATGCCCCATGGCCAATAACTCATTGATGGTCTTCTCTATCTCATCCTTGAGTCGCTTCGGATGCCTGTAGGGTGTAATCATAATGGGCTTTGCGCCCTCCAACTCGATGATATGCTCAGTGCCTCTATTTGGAGGTCTACCAGGTGGAATGTCACTAAACACTTTGGAGTGTTTAGTCCTCAGTATCTGAATGTTAGGATGGTACTCACCCTTCTGCTGCTCCTGCTATGCTGGCATTAACATACACTCTCCAGCCCAATCAACCATATCATGATGAATGAGTCTCTCCATCCTCCTGTACGAAACCATCCTCAGATTACTGTCTCTAATGGCTTTGATGACATGAGGTCTCCCATTAACCTTGAACTTCATCTCCATGTCTCATAGATTGAGTGTGAACTCACCCAAATCGTGAAGCCATGCCATCCCTAACACCACATCAGTATCTCCCATATTAACAACATAGAATTCAGTCTTGAACTCATAGTTGTTCAACCGCATTGGAAGATCAATAATCTTTCTATCACATTTGAGGGTGTACCCATCAGCCACCTTAACTCGGATACCCTCAAACTCCTCTGTCTGTATGCCACGTTTCTCTACCAACCGGGCATCAATGAAATTATGAGTGGCACCAGTGTCGAGTAGAGTGATTACCTTCTGACCTGCTAGGAGCCCGCGAAGTCTAAACGACCCATCTCTCTGAAGGCTAGTCAAATGTGCTTCATGTAGCTTCCTTCCTCCTTCGTTTTCAACCTCATTTTCGGACCTGTCATAATCTGAATGCTCAGAATCAGCTTGCTGGTCTGACAGATCAGATTGCTCTTCGCCCTCGTAAAACCATTCCATCTGATTGTTTTTAACCTTGGGACGAAGCGGGCATACATGTTTTTCATCATAGGGTGCCTTACATCAGAAACACAATTTTTTCTTCCGTAGTTCATTCAGTGTTTCTCTGTCAAAGGGTGGTGCATTTTGTCTCTTAGGATCGGGTGGATCCCTCTTTCTGTCAAAGGGCCTATTCCTGTCAAAAGACCTATTAGGCCTCGTGTAGGGTGTCGAACCTGAAGTGAACTTGCTGTGAGGTGCTGCAAGCTCCATGTTACGTGCCTTTCTCATGGCCTCCTGAAGGGTAGGAGGATCAAATGCCTTGACCCAACCTCTCATAGGCTCCATCGAACCCTCGACGAAGAGAATAACAAGTCTCCGTTCTGAAATGCCTGTCACCATGACTGCAACCCTCTGAAACACACCGACATAAGCATCCAAACTACCTGTCTGTCTGAGCTGAGCTAGCTCCCTGAAGTAGAGTTCTGGATCCTTCTTGTCAAAACGCTCTATGAGCCTGCTGGTGAACTCCTGGTAAGTAGTGACTGCATGATGGCCAAGTGTGTACATGCCATGATGCCACCAATCATGCGCCAACCCATCAAGATGCAAAGTAGCAAACTTAATGGCCTCGTCCTCCTGCATAGGTCTCAGTGATGAATAATTGTCCAACTTCTGGACCCAAGACCTCGCTGACGTCTTATCGGAACCATCAAAGTATGGCAAGGTGATTTTGCTAACTGCGTACTATAAATCCCTGTTCACCTGTGGCTGTGGCTGCTAGTGCTGAGGAGCTCTACGGTCAAATCTACCTCCCCATCTAGGTTTATGCACATCCATAAACTCATGAAAAGACAATCCCTGCCAGATCTCAGGTGCTAATGATAGATACTCACCATGAAATCTAGTCAAATCTGCCACTGACATGCCATTGTGTGGCTGAAGCTCGCGATGATGCCCTTGCTGCTCTGCCTCCGGAGTCGAAGGTGGGGTCTCTCTAGATATGAATGTAGGTTGTCCAAGCCTACGCTCATAATGCCAAAGGCTGGTCCACGCCTACAGTCCTGCTCGACTGTCCAATCTGGATATAGTGCGGCTGGGATGGAGTATACTGTCTAATAGTGCCCATCAATTGGGACATCATGTCCATCATATTATCGTGCCTGCGTCTAAACTGCTCTTCAGTAATATCACCTTCTGCATGCGCTTTCCCTGAATCCCTAAGTGTCTCTGTAGGGATCTCACGGTCTACCATCAGTGTTGTGACACTGTTCTCACTGCTGTTGGAGCTAGATCTGTGAATACCCAATACTCTTGATATTGTCTCACCTTCAGGAATAGGTGGACCTATCCAATCCTCAACTTTGCCTGTTCCTATACCCTTAGTATAATGAATGATGTCCCTACTCATGAAAAAGCAACCACAAAGCACTCTGTATACTGAAAAAGCACAGGATGGCAGGAAAACTGTGCTCTGATACCACTGTAAGAGACCAGGTGTCTCTCAACCCAAACCCCTGACTGAAAATGCTGATTTTTGTTTGTTTTGTATTTTTTTGTGTTTTGATGTTTTTTTGCAATAAATGATAAATTGCAATTTTGCAAGGAATTGACTGGAAAATTTAAATAAAATAATAGATGCTTGAAAACTACAGAACAAAGGTCAAACCTAATCGCCAGATAGTTTATTCATCATGCTGGATAGTTACAACTATGAAAAATCAATATGCAGACAAAAAGGCAACAAATTTATTAATGAGAACCTGGTTATTGCAGCCGCCTTGAAATGAAGAAGAATAGGTAGGGCCAGCTCCAGAACACGAATCTCCAGGCTCAGAAACAACGAAACAACTCTAGGAACCTGTAGAAACCCCTGTTCTCACTATCTCTGAAATTGCATGTTTTTTCTTGTTTTCGGACGTTTTTGGTTTTTTTGTGTTTTTGCATGAACAAATGAAAGTTGCAATTTTTGAAAGAAATTGCTTTAAAATGTAAATAAAATATTATAATGCCAATAATGATGGAAACTACGGGATCTAATGATGCCAGTCAATTTATTAACCTTCTAGATTGATTACAGATAAGATCTGATAACATGCAAAACAAAAAGCAACAATATTATTGATGAAAACCTGATTGTTGCAGCCACCTGTGAAGCTATTGAAATGATACGCCCATCATGGATTTCCAACTTTCCCCTGCGTCTGATGATCTAGAATGAGTCTAGATGAAAATGCGCCCCTGTTGGTGAAGACACAATGTCCAAAGGTGAAGCACTTTTCCCAGTGTGAATGGTACGGCCTGGTACAAGGAAGTACGGCCCAACAACAACCTAGTACGGCTCAACAACAGCAGTAACAAATCTGTACGGAACTTACAGATATGTCTGAAACTTGAAAAATGGACGCCAATGCTAAAGAACCCTTCCCAGATGATTTCCAAACCAAAACCCTAATGATAACTCAATGAGTGAAGCTCTGTGATAACCTTTGGATGAAGCTATCTCTCTGACAGGCAATAAATCAGTTGATATCTCACAGCGTCTGAACTGCACACACTGAAGATGGCTCGTTGTCCAATGCAAGATGAAAACTGGAACCCTTGGCTCTGTTCTCAGAAGAAAGACTTGTCAAAAATTCGATTTCAAAACATAATGAGCTCAATTCCCAATGAAACCCTTATATCCATCAAAAGTTCGACTTTTCTCAAAAAGGCATCATTTAAATAAATTTCGAACTTTTCTTTTAATTTTTCAATACTCTCGAATGCACTTTTAACTATAAATTATAATTAAAAAGTGGCCCCTCTTCAATGTTGGTCGACCCCTTCAATAAATCACATAAGTTATAATATTAAATAATATTATAACTTTATAATATAAGCTTCGAATAATTAATATTTAATTAGACAATTAAAATATTAATATCTTCCTCAAAATACGTCCGATTAACGAACCGTCTGAAGCTGGAGATTAAGTGATTGATTTTGCACATGACCAAACCATACTGCTAAAAATAGTAGGGGTGCTCCGCTGAATGACCTTACTAAAAATAGCAAGTCAGGCAAATGGTGTCCACATGACCCCGAACGAAAGCCAACTGGTAAAGCCCGGCGACCAAAGCCAAGCCAAGCTCCATCAAGACCCTCTATCCATCCTATCACCCTACGAGGGTCGCATAATAGGCTAATCATAAGCTCTGAGATGTCAACTGGAAGGGGACATTACAGTCCGCCCCTCCTGAAATTGCTTGTCCTCAAGCAATCTCAACTCCGGATGCTGCAAAATATCCTCGCTCTCCCACGTAGCATCCTCCACTGGAAAGTCTCTCCATTTCACCAAATATTCCCTGATAGTCCTCCCACGCAACTGTCTCTCTCTGTACTCCAGGATAGACTCAGGTACTAATATCAACTTTCCCTCGTCATCTAAGGGAGGTAAAACTGCTGAAGGTACCACGCGGTGTCCCAACGCCTTCTTGAGACGTGACACTTGAAAAACATTGTGGACCTTACTATCCGCCGGAAGCTCTAGCTCATAAGCCACCTCTCCAACACGCCTCAGAATCCTGAAAGGACCATAATACCGTGGCTTAAGCTTCTCTGAACCACTCTTCCTAAGAGTAGACTGACAGTAGGGCTACAGCATGAGATAAACCATGTCTCCCACCTCAAAGGATCTCTCTGTCCTCTTCTGATCTGCGTACTGCTTCTGCTGATTATGTGCCTTCGCAATGTTTTCCTTGAGAGCCCTCATAGTGTCCTGACTCTCCTGCAATAAATCTCCAGCACTCGGCACTCTACTGTCGCTCAGTAGCAAATCCAGAAAGCTAGGCGCCTCATAACCGTACAACGCAATGAAGGGGGACATCTGAATGGTCATGTGAAAGGTAGTATTGTAACAATACTCGCACAAATAAATCCACTTGACCCACGCCTTTTGCTGCCCTGCAATGTAATTCCTGAGGTAACCTTCCACCCATTTGTTCACTATCTCCGTCTAACCATCAGTCTACGGGTGGTAACTGGTGCTCGGTGTAAGCTCGGTCCCACAAAGTCTGAACACCTCCTGCCAGAAGTGACTCAAGAACCGACTATCCCTGTCGCTCACTAAGCTTCGAGGCAACCCATGTAATCTGAAAACCTCACGGAAGAAGACCTCTGCTACCTGTGTAGCTGTGTAAGTGGTGGTGATCGGGAAGAAGTGGGCATACTTCGTCAGCCGATCCACAACTACATATATACAATCCCGTCCATGGGCTTTGGGCAAGCCCGTAATAAAGTCCATCGACAGGCATTCCCACTTCCTATCAGAAATCGGAAGTGGCTACAACAATCCTGCCGGATACGTGTTCTCCTGCTTGTTCTACTGACAAACAGGGCACTCACGCACATACTGAAGAACATCTGCCTTAAGTCCTTTCCATGTAAACCTTTCCCGTATCTGTCTGTATGTCTTAAAATATCCGGGATGTCCCGCTGTGGGCACATCATGAAAGGCTCGCATAATAGTGTTCTTCATCTCAGATCCTGGGATCAAGAAAATCCTATTCTTGTAAATGATCAAGTCATTCACAAGTGTGTACCTGGTGTCAACCATCGATCCCTCAATGATACTGGATGCCCAAGTATCCTTGGCATACTCTGCCACAATCAAATGCCTCCAATCCTCTGCAATGTGAACCATAGAGCTCAGATAAGGCCTGCGTGAGAGAGCATCAGCCACCACATTCTGGGTGCCCTTGATGTAGGTGATATCAAAGTCATATGCCTGTAACTTACTCACCCACTTCTGCTGACGATCATTCAAGTCTCGCTGCCCCAGGAAATGCCTCAAACTGTTGTGGTCAGTTTTAATGCAAAACTTACTGCCCACGAGATACTGCCTAAATTTGGCCAAGGAATGCATTATGGCCAGCATCTCTTTATCATAAATACTGTAGAGCCTTTCTGGTCCTCTGAGTTTTCGGCTCTCATAAACAATAGGGTGCTTGTCCTGCATAAGCACCGCTCCAATGCCCTCACCAGAAGCATCGCATTGAAGCTCATAAGGCTTCGAAAAATCTGGTAGTGCCAACACTGGACACGTAGTCATCAGCTCCTTGAACCTCACAAAATACTCATGTGCCTGAGGAGTCCAACAGAATGCACCTTTTTTCAACAAATCCGTCATAGGTGCTGCATGTCGTGAATAACCATTCACAAATCTGCGATAAAAGCCACACAAGCCAAGAAATCCTCGCAGCTGTGTAAGGTTCGCCGGAATAGGCCAATCTATGATAGCACGGATCTTCTCAGGATCCATCTGCACTCCCTCTGCACTGATGATATGGCCTAAGTAGAGCAACTCAGTCATCCCCAAATCACACTTGGACTCCTTGGCGTACAAGGACTCCCTCTCCAAAATGCTGAGCACTGTATCCAAATGAGCCGAATGCTCCTGCCAAGTCCTGCTGTAAATCAGAATATCATCGAAGAAGACAAGTACATATCTCCTCAGTAGTGAATGGAAGACCCTGTTCATGGTGGATTGAAATGTCGTTGGCGCGTTGGTGAGCCCAAATGGCATCACCACAAACTCGAAGTGTCCACAATGACAACAGAAAGCAGTCTTCTCAACGTCCTGCTCACGAACTCTGATCTGGTGATATCCTGATCTCAGGTCTATCTTCGTGAAATAACATGCACCATGGAGCTCATCAATAAGCTCATCTATACGAGGTATGGGGTACTTGTTTTTGATGGTCCTCTTATTCAGGACTCTGTAATCTATGCACATGCGAAGGGTACCATCTTTCTTCTTCACTAGGACAACTGAAGAAGCGAATGGCGATTTACTTGGTCGAATGTGACCCATAGCAAGCAGCTCCTTGATAGTCTTCTCTATCTCATCCATAAGCCGCTTAGGATGCCTATAAGGAGTAATCATGACAGGCTTAGCGCCCTCCTCAAGCTCTATAATGTGCTCAATACCCCTGTCTGGAGGTCTCCCTGGTGGAATATCACTGAAAACCTTCCCATGCTTAACTCTCAACTGCTGAATGTCAGGATGATACTCGGTCTTCTGCTGTCCCTCCTGTATAGGTGCCAAAGTGCACTCGGCAGCCCACTCAACCATGTCATGTCGCATGAGCCTCTCCATCCGTCAAAAGGAAATAGTCCTAACATTACTATCTCGAATCGCCTTCAGGATATGAGTCTTCCCGTCCACATAAAACCGTATCTCCATGTCTTTGAGACGAAGTGTAACTTCCTCAAGGGAATGAAGCCACTTCATGCCCAAAACTAGATTAATGTCTCCCATGTTCACTACGTAATAATCAGCCTTGAATTCATAGTTATTCAAGCGCAAAGGGAGATCCTTAATCATACGATCACACCTAAGAGTGTAACCATCGGCCACCTTAACCCTAATCCCTTCGAACTCCTCAATTATGAGTCCGCGTTTCTCCACAAATCTAGCATCAATAAAATTGTGGGTGGCTCCTGTGTCAAGAAGGGTGATGACCCTTTGTTCTGCCAAAACTCCATGAAGTCTAAATGAACCCTCCTGCTAAATGCTAGACAATTGTGCCTCCTGAATCTGGAGCTCTGTCTCTGCCTCTGCCTTAGGCTCTGAAGCCTCTGATTCTGACTCCTCAGAACTCTCCTGCTGTTCGGAACTCTCAGATTCCGAATCCTCGTAATAAGCCCACATTACCCTATTGGCCTTACCCTTAGGCCTCAAAGGACAGTCATGGTTAGCATCGTAGGGACCTTTGCAGTAGAAGCAAAGCTTCTTCCTGCGCAAATCATTAAGAGCCTCGCGATCCAAGGGTGGTGTTGTGACCTTTTTCACACATCGCCCCATTCACATGGGGACCCCCTAAATTTTTGCTCCGTTCCGGTCTTTTGGCTTGGGTTTTCTTCTCTCTCTCTCGCTCTGTCTTTTTTCTGATGTCCGCCTTTTAAGGGGTTGCGCCCGTCAGTGAGTTTAAGTGGGAAATTGGCCAAGTCTAAAATTAGGGTTTCATCTTTCCTGGTCAGTCCAAGGTCGAATGAAGTCGATAACTTGAAATTTGAGACTAACATTGTTGTTAGTATGCTTCCAGCGGGTTCTCAGCAGATTTTCATCGAATTTTGAGGTACTTACTATTTTTAGTAAGTGTGAAATTACAGGCAATCCGTCAACATTTTTGAAATTCCGATAGTCACACTGCATTCAGAATACATCAGACTACTCGTATGCAAAATTTGAGCGAAAACAGACAACTTACTATTTTTAGCAGTTCAGCTTCCGGGACAAATTTCAGGGTTCAGATGCAGAGTTTTTCTTTGCATGTTGGCATATTCCTTCTGGGTTTTTCGAGACCTTCGCGATGATATAACATGCAAAACGAGACGACAACTTTCAGAATTCAGTCTTCCGAGGCTAATTTTAGGGTTTGCATGTCAGGGTTTCTTTTGCATGTCGGATGATTCCTGATGGGTTTTTCGAGAGCTTCGCGATGGTGTGACATGCAAATGAAGATGATCACCCAGTAAGGAACTTGATATTTTTAGCAGGTATGTCCCGGCAGCCGCTTCCCAGTAGTTCAGAATCACGAGCTGATCGCAATGCCACAAAAGCGAAGAAAGCGAGAGAGATCATTTGATCACATGCGAGGCCGAATTAGGGTTTCAACCGAGACAAAAGAAGTAAAAGTCGAGAATTACCGAAAGCGGTGTAAACCACGCGTTAAGAATCCTTGAGGCTATCTGGCTGGTATTGGAATTCCCGAAGGTCAAAGCGGGCACTTACATTTATAGTAAGTCAATTTGGAAAGCTTGAGCTAAAAATAGTAAATTGAGTGCATGCGTCGGTGTACAAACCAGCAGTCGCGTGGTGAAGGCCTCATTAAAATTTCAAGTTGATCCGGGCGATGGAGCTACTCGAAACAAGAGGTTACTATTTATAGTAAACCACCTCGAAATGGGCTAAAATAGCGGGTGGTGACTTAAAATGGCAGTGTCGACAGGGCAACAAGGTCTTGAGGATGCAGTGCGCAAAATTTCAAGTCATTCCGAGCTCCAGAGACACAAAATCAGAGGACTTACTATAAATTGCAGGGCATGAAGGCTGGCAAAAAAAAAAAACGAAGAAAAATGGCTAAGTCTGGAATTTCATCCTTCACCACCTTGAAAATGCGCCCAGCTATAGAAGGCATCAAGATAAAAATTCTAAGTGTGAAATGTTTATTCTCCTCTCATGCTCAAATGCGCCCAACTCAAAATGAAGAAGCAAAGATGTTCAAGAAAAATTTCTAAGTATAAATTTCATCCTTCACCACCTTGAAAATGCGCCCAAAGGAAAAGCAAATGGTCAAAGCAGTCAAAAGTTTTTATCCTCCTCTATATGCCAAATGCGCCCACCTCATAAAAGAGTCCAGGAAAATTTCTAAGTAAAGATCATCCTCCTACATGGGCAAAATGCGCCCAAATCATGCCATGTGAAGACAAAAATAAGAAGCTGAAAAGTCACTGGCAGAGGCGTGGGAGACTTTATCCTTCTTGCATGGCAAAATGCGCCCAAAATGGGCCATGTAAAGACAAAAAAGGGAAGCCCAAAGGTCACTAAGGCGTTGGAAGTTTCATCCTTTACATCTTGTCATATGCGCCTAAGAAGGAAGCTAAGGGGTCAAAGGTCAAGGGTGGCGTTGCAAACATGTTCTCCATGACAAGCTAAATGCGCCTAAAGTGGTGAATAGAAAGTGAAGATGAAATATATTGCCAAGGCGTGGTTGTTATTCTCCTTCAAATATAATATGCGCCTAGGGTGGGGAATAAAATACAAGGTGGAGAAAACGAAGTTGCTAGGCGGTGGGAGTGGTAAGCCTATAAAATAAAGTGGCAGGACGTTGAAAGTATTAAGTGTTGAATTTTTATTTTTTTTCCAAAAGGCGTGATTTTCCTCAAATATGAGATGAGTGATGGGAATTCTTCTAAGGCATTGGAGCTTCAAAAATATTTTTCAAGTGTGAAGTAAAATACGAAGTGGTGGCTAGAAAAATAAAATGTGCCAGGCACCTCTATGAATAAAATTTTCTAAGTGGAGTTGATATTTTCATAGGGAAAGTTGATCGAGTTGGATATAAAATTTTCTAAGGGAAATTTTTTCAAGAATTTTCTAAGGCACAAATATTTTCTTTCTTGGAAAATACGCCTAGAGCTCTGGGGTAGTGGAATTTTTGAAGCACAGATGAGTCGCCTGAGGTGAAGTCAGAAAATGCCAGCTCCACAGGATTAATAAAAATTTTCCAAGTCAGAGCAAAATTCTCAGAGGAGATCAAAGAACGAGAATAAATTTGATGAAAGAATATTTTCTAAGGTTCAAAATTCAAGAAAATTAAATGAACCCGTTCGTTGGGTACCCATGAATTCGACGCGTTCTGGAGGAAATTTTCTTTTGGGTATCGAAGATTGCCGATGAGGAGTTGATTTTAAGGTCTTCCACAGCTTGTCGGGGATTCCGAGATGAAGATTTCAAGTGGGCACTAGGTTGATGAGTTTTCCTAAGGAAAACTTGAAAATTTTCTAAGGCAAGTGTGAAGAAAATGTGTTCTCAAGGTAAAATCCTCCAGACGATGAATTTGAAATGAATTGCCCGGGTGAATTTGCTTAAATCCTTCGTGAGGATAGTTTTCCTGAGCCAGAGATGAACGAGATCAAAATTGTGAACGCCTCAACTGGAAAAGTAAAGGGGATGCAGTTGAAGTTAATATTGACAAAAGAATGATACGCCCTTGAGGAAGATAAAAATTGGCTAAGGCATGAAGAATTTGAACGCGAAGAAGTTAACACTTGGAAATTAGAACGTGAGAACCCTGGTAAGTTGAATTTATATCATGAAGTATTCTAATACTCTTCTCCTCGCTTGTTTTGCAGGAGGAGTGTCGAGGCCAGAGCACGATGTCTGGAAGTGATGAAGCACGATGATATCACAACCTTCGAAGGAAGATAAAGTTACAAGTTTCACATGAAGGAAGAAAATTTGCGAAAAATGGCTAAGTGTTAGCTCAAGTGACAAAGATGAAGACCCTCAAGTGGAAGAAGTCAAAGAACAACGCCAAGAAAGAAGATCAAGAATAGTGTGAACGCATCTACAAACGGAATCTTCTAGAAGGAATAATGGACATTATGGCTCATTTATTACCCCACTCTCCTTTGTGGCCGTTTTTAGGGCAAATCTTGTTTAGGGCTGAGGTGGCACGATTCTGGCCACTCTATTGATTGTAACCCTAGCCGTCTTTTGGGACTTGGCTAACTATATAAAGGGGGAGTCCCCCTCATTTGTAATTCATTAGAAATTAGATTTAGAAGTAGAAGCAGAGCTTGAAGGAGTAGAGAGCAATTAGATAGTTGATAGTATAGTTTAGATTGAAAAGGAAGGAAAGTCTTCCCTTTGGATACTTTGTAAGAAGTTGTCATGTATGATTTCATTATAAAAGAATTTTCGTTGATGGTGAATCCTTCTTTGTTGTGAATAGTTGTTGAGGCTTCTTCGTCCTTCCAATTCACGTAGCATCTTGAAGTAGCTTAAAGTAAAGTAGATTTCATTTCATGCAAGTACTTAGCAATTGTGGAATGTGGTGCTCGATTTAAACAAGGCTTCGTTCGTCCATACCACTAGCGGGAGGCTTCGTTCGTCCATACCACTAGCGGGCTCGCTGACGGTGGGTTCGCCTTGCGTGGTCAACTGGAACTTTGTGAAACTTAACTTCGATTGTGGTTTATATGCTGGCATGCGTCGTTGTGATGGTGTCTTCATGCTAAATCATGATCTGAACATCTTAAGTCACTCCTCTGAAGATTGCACCAGTTCCGCGGAAGCTGTCCGAAGTGAGGCAAAACGGAGCTTGGTTGAAGCTTGTGAGAATTGATCGCCATGCCCCATACCTTAGAGTAGATTGGAACATTCTTACCCCTACACTCTTTTAAATTCAGTTCATCTTCGGTTAGAATTAGGAAACTTGTGCTCAATCACCAAATCATTTGAATTACACTGTCTGTTGTTAGTTGTCGAACAATTGTGTAAGTCCCCTCGTGAGAACACAGCAACTCACATCAAACCAACTGAGGGTATTCTAAGTATTCGGAACCTTGGAGTTGAAAGCATGATCTTACTCGCAATCTTAGCATGCCGAATACTTTGTTCAAGAGAGGATAGGGTATCCGTTGGGAAACTTTATTCTGTGTTGGTGCGGTCTGAAAAACCACGTCAACAGGTGGTGCTGCTGATTTCCCCTTCGAGTCACTCTTAAAATCAGATCTCTCCTTATTCTTATTAAATCCCTTATTGTCCTTGAATGAAGAAGTGTTTCTGGAGTTGAATTTGCTGGATGGTGCTGCAAACTCCATGCTGTGTGCCTTCTTCATAGCTTCTTGTAACGAAGGAGGATCAAAGGCTTTGATCCAACCTCTCAATGGTTCCAACAGTCCCTCCATGAAAAGCACAACGAGTCGCCTCTCTGATATATTAGGAACCATAACCAACAATCTCTGGAAATCTCCTATGTAAGACTCCAAACTACCACTCTGTCACAACTGAGCCAAATCTCTGAAATAAGATTCTGGATCCTTCTTGTCGAATCGTTCCACCAACTTGTCTACGAACTCCTGATACGTGGTGATACGATCGTGCTGGAGTGTCACCATCCCATGGTGCCACCAGTCATAAGCTGCTCCCTCCAGATGCAATGTAGCATATCTGATAGCATCCCCCTCAGCCATAGGACGCAATGTGAGAAAGGTGTCCAGCTTACTGATCCAGGCCTGTGCTATGACCTTGCCACTACCGTCAAACATAGCTAGAGTGAGTCTATTTGTGGCATGCTTCAGATCATTATTATTATTCCTAGGCCTCCAATCATGTCGATTCTTGTGGTGTTCTCTCCTCTGTGTGAGAAATCTGTCAAAGGAAATCCTCTCTCTAACATCTGGTGTCAGCAACTCCCACTCATCGTTCGCTGCCATAAGAGTATCAGCGAACATCTCCTCAGGCTCCTCACCTGCAATGGCCTCATCAGGCTCCTGTCTCACAAAAGTAGGCTGAGTTGGCCTGTCTGCTGTACATGAAACAGTCCTAGGTGCTCTCCGTGAACCTGCATCACTCCTGTTCTCGTCACAATGTGGTGACGGTCTCCTCGGCGTACCTAACCTCTGGATCGCCACTGTCAACTGCTGTAGTACATCAGTGGCCTGCTGTTGACCTGCTCGTAAATCTCTGAGAGTGAGTAGAACCTTTGCATCGTCCTGATCCCTAGGGTTTCGAGGAATTTCTGTCCCTTCAGCCATGGGACCCGGCTGCCTGTTCAAACTCTGTTCCCTGTCAATCAAAGCTCTCCTGCAAGTGTAATATCTGTGAGGCCCAGCCTCTTGTGGCTGCATAAGAATGCTAAACCCTTAGGATGGCAGGATTTAGCTCTGATACCACTGTAAAAACCCCTGTTCTCACTATTTCTGAAACTGCTTGTTTTTTCTTGTTTTCGGACGTTTTCGGTTTTTTTCTGTTTTTGCATGAACAAATGAAAGTTGCGATTTTTGAAAGAAATTGCTTTAAAATGTAAATAAAATATTACAATGCCAATAATGATGGAAACTACGGGATCTAATGATGCCAGTCAATTTATTAACCTTCTAGATTGATTACAGATAAGATCTGATAACATGCAAAAAAAATAAGCAACAATATTATTGATGAAAACCTGATTGTTGCAGCCACCTGTGAAGCTATTGAAATGATACGCCCATCATGGATTTCCAACTTTCCCCTGCGTCTGATGATCTAGAATGAGTCTAGATGAAAATGCGCCCCTGTTGGTGAAGACACAATGTCCAAAGGTGAAGCGCTTTTCCCAGTGTGAATGGTACGGCCTGGTACAAGGAAGTACGGCCCAGCAACAGCCTAGTACGGCTCAACAACAGCAGTAACAAATCTGTATGGAACTTAAAGATATGTCTGGAACTTGAAAAATGGACGCCAATGCTGAAGAACCCTTCCCAGATGATTTCCAAACCAAAACCCTGATGATAACTCAATGAGTGAAGCTCTGTGATAACCTCTGGATGAAGCTATCTCTCTGACAGGCAATAAATCAGCTGATATCTCACAGCCTCTGAACTGCACACACTGAAGATGGCTCGTTCTCCAATGCAAGATGAAAACTAGAACCCTTGGCTCTATTCTCAGAAGAAAGACTTGTCAAAGATTCGATTTCAAAACATAATGAGCTCAATTCCCAATGAAACCCTTATATCCATCAAAAGTTCGACTTTTCTCAAAAAGGCATCATTTAAATAAATTTTGAACTTTTCTTTTAATTTTTCAATAGTCTCGAATGCACTTTTAATTATAAATTATAATTAAAAAGTGGCCCCTCTTGAATGTTGGTCAACCCCTTCAATAAATCACTTAAGTTATAATATTAAATAATATTATAACTTTATAATATAAGTTTCGAATAATTAATATTTAATTAGACAATTAAAATATTAATATCTTCCTCAAAATACGTCCGATTAACGAACCGTCTGAAGCTGGAGAATAAGTGATTGATTTTGCACATGACCAAACCATACTGCTAAAAATAGTAGGGGTGCTCCGCTGAATGACCTTACTAAAAATAGCAAGTCAGGCAAATGGTGTCCAAATGACCCCGAACGAAAGCCAACTGGTAAAAACTGACGACCAAAGCCAAGCCAAGCTCCATCAAGACCCTCTATCCATCCTATCAGCCTACGAGGGTCGCATAATAGGCTAATCATAAGCTCTGAGAGATGTCAACTGGAAGGGGACATTACAGAACCCTAGGCGCCAACTTTGCAAAAGACAGAAGATGAAAAGGCAAAGCGAATTCCTTTGGAGAAAAAGTACGGCCCAGCAGCAGCATTAAATATGGTACGGCCTCAAGTATGAAGTGTCAGATCTCTGTGAAATGATCTCTGATAAGTCGCCACCATTAACTGATGAGTAATCTCTGCAAATCCTTCCCGAATCGAATCAATAAGCTCAACTGCAACCTCTGTACGAAGTCACCAAGTTTGACAATCATTAACTGGTATTTCACAGTCTCAGTATGCCAGATCTTGAAGAGGGAACGTTCTCCAAAATCAATGTCTGCTGAAACCCTAGGTTCGCAAACTCCAATGCTCAGAGCGAGAATAAGACAAATTGAATAATCATAACATAAGAGTTCGATTTGTCTTGGCAGTGAATATATAAACCCTTTCAAAAATTCGACCCAAGCTTCTTTTTTAATAATCATTTAATTAAATGATTAAATTCGCCCTTTTTCTTAACTTAGGAAAATATTAATAAATGTCGTCCCACTTTAATGAATAAATAATTATTCATTATAATAAATATTTCACTTTATTATAAAGTATTAAAAATACTTTATAATATGCCATAAATCATTAATATTTAAATATATTAATAAAGTGACTTTATAACATAAAGTCAAAATATCAATTATTTAATAATCATTAAACGCTCCATTATTTTCCATCTGACCATCAAACTGACAAACTGGGTCGACTCTGAGCTAACCAGCTGAACCAGGTGCCCTGCCCAAAATAGCAGCTTCCGCCTGCCTGACTTACTATAAATAGTAAGTAACTGAAAAACCTCTCTAAAAGATTCTGCGAAGGCCCAATCTGAATCAACTGAAAGAATAATGCTCCTGAACACCGGGTAACTACCTCAAATGATCCTCTACACACCACTGTCAGCCTACGAGGATCGGAATGATAGGCTAACCTCAAATCCAGCTGCGCTGACTAGGAAGGGGACATCACACACACCAATGGCATCAAGCTTCTACGAATGGATTCTTCAACACTCACAATGGATAGTGACAACCCTGTCACTTGCTAAGCATCAACCAGCATCGGCAATTAAAGCATAATAGCAAGGAATGAAGGCTTCCGATAATATCTTTGTCTTCTTATGTTGCTCGACTTTTAACATATAATATGGAAAAGGCGATGATTAACAATATTGGCCCGATCACCATAACGAAATCCAACACGATGAATACAGGAACCCACGACAATACCAAAATTTGTAATGTGTATCAACTGTGAATGCCACGAGCATGCTTATGGATGTTCTCTGATTCAATAGCAGTCGCTAAATAATATATTCCCCGTACTCACAAGTTGTCACTAAAGACAATTCCCCAATATTTTCGACTTCTTGCTTCAGCAAATAAATCACCGTCGGTGCCAAACATGTGCGACCAAGGTGGTAGACGAATAACAAGGATCCGTGTCTTCATACAAATGACTTGCGACTTCATACAAATGTCTTAAGCCAAAAACATCATTCGGTCAAGTGTGAAATTGTCTACAATGATAAGCAATATTGGCTCCCATATTAACTTCCAGCGCCACCCGACCTTCCAATCCTTAATTCAATTCTCCAATGCAAAAGCCACGTCAAGGATTTGATCCTTTTGTAGCCACAAATTCTTGAGACTTTTCGTTCTTAGATATTCAAATGTAGGAAACCAAATATTATTCAATTCTTTGTGATGATCTACAGTCTTCCAAACGCCCAATATAATCCAACTTCCACTCATTAGAAACGCCAGAGGAATACCACGATTCATAAATTCGTCTTAGGTAAAATAATGCCCGATATCCTCACACAAAGCACACTCCTATAACTTAGGCAAACACCGAAGCACCAACTTCTTGCAGGGGCTTGGGATGCATGAAAATAAAGTAAAGCGCCTCACACGACTAAACTGAAAATCCCGACTCCAAATGAATTTGCTTTTGCCCAGTGTACATGATTGTGAAAGGGAGTGATTACCTTCTACACACTGCCGTATCTCTCACACTCTTCTTGAGAAGGATTAAACAAATCTGATTAGATCTTTTCATAGACCTACTTTGATACCATGTTGTTGTTTTTATTCAGATTTACAATGACCAGAAATGAAACACAAGAACAAAAAATAACACAGCAAGATACCCTAGGAAAACCCTCCTTCTCGAGGGAGAAAAACCCAACAAATAATATCACTTATATTATTTAGAAATGAATTGCAATTCGCTTTTA
This sequence comes from Sequoia sempervirens, assembly GCA_007258455.2. Classification (NCBI taxonomy): domain Eukaryota; kingdom Viridiplantae; phylum Streptophyta; class Pinopsida; order Cupressales; family Cupressaceae; genus Sequoia; species Sequoia sempervirens. The sequence goes on along the minus strand of VDFB02026554.1, from coordinate 85,985 downwards.
CAATAGGCCAACACAAGGCTGAAATTATTAGCACAACTCTTGATGCAAACAATCACACTCCTGAATGATAATTTCGATCTCCTTGAATGATGATCTCAATTTTCAATAATGAACTTTGATGTAGATATTCACATTCGAACTTGCTTGAAGATGAACTTGACTTGATAATTTGATGGAATGAACTGATCTCATATATATACAATGTGGAGGAGAGGTCGCACCTCTTCACGAACAAAGTCGGCCAGATATGAAATATATTTTCAAGTAAATGGGTGTGAATATCATGGAGGGTCAGCCCAAAATAAATAATAATCATTTCCCAAGTGAAGCGCCTCTTCACTTAAATAATTGCAATAAATAAATAGCCGTTAGGCTATATGAAATTTATTGAACACAATGCAAGGTGGGAAGTATGAGCCCGCAGCTATAACATCAACAGGACTAAGGTAATTAATTAATTTAATTATTTGATATTGCCTAGCAAAAAGTACATTTAAAATGGTAATATTAAATAATTAGATTAAAGTTACGTTATTAAGTGATGCTAAGGAAATATTTCTAAAGGTACTTTATTAAGTCACTTTATTAAAAAGGAGCTTAAGGTTTTGAGTGGGAAATTTCAAATGAGTTTCTACAAGTTTCTCTGGAAGATAATAAAAGTGGGAAAGGGAGATCATTGATGACATGCTGGCTTATTATTCTATTTGGTATTTTGAGGAGCTTTTCGGAGTTCAAAAACCCTAAGACAAAAACCTTAAGGGTATCTAGTTTCGGTAGTTAAACTATCTGCCCTAGCTAGATTCAGGCGGAATCACTCAGGTTTCACAATTGCACGATAATGGTGGTACGTAAATTTGTGAAGTCTCTGTTGGAGACAAATTTCGGTGATTGGATGTTGGAGAGATCATACAAATTTCTCACAATGCAGACTACAAGAGGATTACAAAATTTGTGAAGTCTCCCTTGGAGACAAATTTGTAGTATCAATGATATATCCAATTTAAATAAGATAACTTCCGTGGAAGATTTTGTGTTTGTAGATAGGAGGATTCAGGTGATATTTTAATATATATGTTGTTGATGTTCTTGCAGCATCGGGCTGCATCTTCCAAACCCGCGTATGGAGATAATTCAAATGGAGCCTCAACGGCTATTTGAATTATATACACTCTGTCTCCTGGGCCGACTTGAAGCAAGTGAAGAGACACGTCTTTTAATATTATTAATTATTTGTGATGAGGCCGACCTCTTATCCTTTGGCGCGATTATCTATGAAGGACAACTTATTTGTAAAGTCTTATCTCTTGTTTGAGGCCGACATGATGATATTGAAGGGTTGCGTCTCTCTCCATTCATTATGTATATATTACCATTCCTTGTTCTCATTCGAAAACACATACATTGTACAAATTCATCATAAGTCGTCATATTCTTAGTGCGAATTCTATAGAGGAGCAGATTGAAGAATTGTATAAGGCTGTGTCTCATTGCTGTGCATCTATATCAGTTTGTAGTGTCTCTTGTTGGCCTTCATATCGGCCTTTGTAAAGGAGACTCTTGGATTTACATTTCAATATAAAAGTGATATATTGTTGCTAGGTTTTTCTCCCTCAAGAGGAGGGTTTTCCCAGGGTATCTGCTGTGTTATTGTGTCTGATATTGAATTAATTTTCTGTGCACTTAATCTGATCATAAAACTAACATGGTATCAGAGCGGGTTTGAGGAGATCGTGATCAGATTTGTTTATACAGCGATATCCTATTCTCTTCTTTATAATTCTTGTCTATCTCCACTCTTGTCAAGATGGTGAACGGTTTGAAGATTGAGGACAGACTCGAAGGAGCATCAAACTTCACCTTATGGAGATTTAGGATCATGATTACCTTGCGTGAAAATGACTTGGGTGAGTTTGAGGAGTCCAGTGTTCCTGAACCTGAGGAGGAAGAAGAGAAGTTGCAGTGGGTGAAGAAAGATATCAAGGCAATGAAAATATTGGTTGATTTTGTCAAGGATCATATCGTTCCTATTGTCTCTAAATTGAAGACGGCAAGAGCCATGTTTAAGACATTGGAAGAAATGTACGAAATCAACAATACCAGCCGGGCACTTGCATTGAAGCAACAACTACACCATGTGAAGATGGCAAAGGGAGAATCTGTGATTGCATATTTCATGAGGATTTCAGATTTGAGAGATCAACTCTCAACAATTGGGCATATGGTTGATGACAAAGACCTGACTATGCTTGCTCTCAATGGTCTTCCCTTATCTTGGGAATCCTACATTCAGGGAATCAGTGCAATATCAAAATTGCCTAAGTTTGATCGTCTAAGGTCTGATTGCATTCAAGAAGAATCAAGGTTGGTGGCAAGAGGCGTTGGTCAAAGTTCAAAGAATGAAGACATTCATGTTCTCGCCTCCCATGCTTCAAAGAAGAAAGGAAAAGATGGAAGGAAAGGATTCTTCAAGAGGAATCGAGATAAGGGAAATGATGATGCACCTGCCTCCAAGAAGAAGAGAGACATGTCCAAGATTCAATGCTTCAGGTGTGATAAATTTGGCCACTTTGCTAAGCATTGTCCAACTAGACCTAAGCAACAAGCCACCGTTGCAGATGTTGATGATGCCTCTCTGCAAAAAGATTCATGTGAATACTTGTTCTATTCAGCTCTATCAAGCAATGTACCTATAGATACCAACACTTGGCTGATCAATAGTGGTGCTTCTCGGCACATCACGGGATTTAAGGAGCACTTATCAAGTTTGGTGGAGAAGGAGTTTTCCAAACAAGTTATTATTGGAGATGATGCTGGCTATTCCGTAAAAGGAATTGGGACCTCTACACTTCATTTGATTCCGGCATTACACTTCAGTTGAGAGATGTTCTGTATGTCCCAAGAATCAAAGCGCAATCTTATTTCTATTTCAGCTCTAGAAGATGAAGGATATCAAGTTGCCTTCTCCAAAGGCAAAGTTCTTGTGTGGATGGGGAATTCCAGTTTCAAGGAAGCTGAAGCAATTGGTGTTAGACATGAAAGTCTCTATAGGCTATGTAAACGTCCTCTACAAGCATTAGTTCATGATTCTTCAAGCCTATGTGATTTGTGGCATCGAAGATTGGCGCACCTCCACTTCCGAGCCTTACCTATCATGGAGAAGATGGTCACGGGACTTCCCAAGTTCAATCAGGAGCATGAAGGAACTTGCAAGGGATGTGCTATGGGTAAGAATTCAAAAGCCCCTTTCCACAATAGAGAAAATAGATCGAAGTGTATTTTAGACCTTATTCATTCTAATTTATGTGGACCTATGTTTGTTCCTTCTTCGAGTGGTTTCTTGTATTATGTTCTTTTCATTGATGATCACTCTAGAAAGACTTGGATTTATTTTTTGAAAACTAAAGAGTCTGAGGAAGTGTTAGAAAGGTTCAAAGAGTTAAAAGCTCTTGAAGAGAATCTTTCCGATAAAAGAATCAAGATCCTTAGATCTGATAATGGAGGAGAATACACCTCTGGTAGCTTTCGAAATTTTTGTGTTGATGCTGGGATTAAGAGGGAGTTTTGTGTTCCCTATAATCCTCAACAAAATGGTGTTGCAGAGAGAAAGAACAGGACGATCGTGGAAGCAGTAAAAGCCATAATTCATGACCAGGATCTACAAACCTTCTTATGGGCAAAAGCTTCTAGGACTGTTGTATATGTTCAGAATAGAAGTCCTCACAAGGTCTTGGAGAATATGACTATGGAAGAAGCCTTCACAGGGAAGAAGCCCGAGGTTAGTCATTTGAGGATCTTTGGATGTCCTGTCTATGTTCATGTTCCAAAAGAGAAGAGAACTAAGTTGGAGCCTTCTGGCAAGAAGGGAATATTCGTGGGCTACAGTGAGATCTCAAAAGCCTATAGGATATATGTTCCAGGTAAGAAGTTGATTGAAATCAATAGAGATGTCACATTCGAGGAAGATGATGCATTTAGAAGATCCAAGGGAACTCATGTGGGCTACAGTGAGGCATCAAAAGCCTACAAGATATATGTTCCAGGTCAGAAGTTGATTGAAATCAATAGAGATGTCACATTCGAGGAAGATGTTGCATTTAGAAGATCCAAGGGAACTCATGTGGAGATTGACTATGATGAGCCTCCTCAGGATATGGAAGTTGACCATGCTCCTAAGATTCAGAGGGAGACTTCAGAACCGAAGGAAGATGTTGATCCAATTGAGCCCTTGGAACCTAGTGATGGGCCTACCGATATTGTGATTAGAAGGAAAAGACCTCTTTGGGCTAGGCAAACTATGCAAGAGGCTGAAAGATTCACAACTCCTAGAGGTACATTCAGAGAAAGTAAAAGGCCACATAAGTTCTCCATTTATGTTGCCTTGATGAGTCAGCTTATTGAATCTGAGCCTTCTAGTGTGGAGGAAGCTTCCAGTCAACAGGTTTGGAAAGATGCTATGACAGAGGAGTACCAATCAATTCTCAAGAATGATGTTTGGGACATTGTTCCTAGACCCGAAGGCAAATTTGTGGTATCTTCAAAATCGCTCTTCAAGATTAAGCATGCAGCTGATGGGAGCATAGAGAAGTACAAGGAAAGATTTGTGGCTCGTGGTTTTCCATAGAAAGAGGGAGTTGATTATGAAGAAACATTTGCTCCTGTTGCTCGCTACACTTCTGTTAGGACCATCATTACAATTGTTGCATCTAGAGGATGGAAGATTCATCAAATGGATGTGAAGACAACTTTTCTAAATGGTGTGATAGAGGAAGAAGTTTACAATGAGCAACCTGATGGGTTCGAGGTACATGGGAAGGAGTCTCATGTTTGCAAGCTAAAGAAGGCCTTGTATGGTCTTAAACAGGCTCCTCGTGCATGGTGCGAAAGGATTGATCGTTACCTGTCAAGTTTGGGCTTCTTGAAGAATGATGCTGACTCTAATCTATACTTTAAGGTAATTGATGGTGAAGCATTGATTTTGGTCTTATATGTTGATGATTTGATACTTACTGGAGAAGAGCACTTGACATCAAATGTAAGAATGAGTTGGCCTCTGAGTTTGAGATGAAAGATCTTGGACTTATGCACTACTTCCTTGGCTTAGAAGTCTGGCAGAAACCAGATGAGATGATTCTAAGTCAAGGGAAATACACCATCGATGTACTCAAGAGGTTTGGTATGATGGATTGCAAATCCATGTCTACACCTATGGAGACCAACCTACATAAATTGAAGGAGGCTGCAACCAGTTCGGACTTGGTGGATCCTACATTGTATAGACAGTTGATTGGGTCCTTGATGTATCTAGTTAACACTGGACCAAATATCTATTATGCTATGAGTGCACTTAGTCAGTTTATGTGTGAACCGAGACAGATACATCTTGTTGCAGCTAAACATATCCTGAGATACTTGCGTGGCACAGTTGGATATGGGTTGAGATATTCTTTAGATGCTGACTTGGAGCTGCATGGTTATACTGATTTTGATTGGGCAAGATGTGTTACAGATCGGAAGAGTACCTCTAGTTGTTGCTTCAATTTGGGTTCTGCTATGATATCCTGGTGCAGCAGGAAGCAGTCTTCTGTGGCATTGAGTACAGCAGAGGTAGAGTATATTGCAGCTTGTATGGCAGCTCGGGAAGTAGTATGGCTTCGTAAGCTCCTTGCAAGATTGTTTGGACAATTAATGGAGCGTACTATCATTCATTGTGATAATCAAAGTTGTGTGAAGCTTTTTGTCAATCCTGTGTCTCATGACAAAACCAAGCATGTTGAGATTAAATACCACTATATCAAAGATATGGTATTGAGGAAGACTATACAGTTGAAGTATATCTGCACTAATGAGCAGACGGCAGATATTCTCACCAAGCCTTTCTCCAAAATAAAGTTTGTGTACTTTCGAGATAAGCTTGGTATGGTGGAGAATCCTGCCTTAACTGAGAAAGAGACTCAATATCAATGATAGCCTATAATGAGTTCTTCTCTGTAAAGAGAAGTTCGAGGTGAAATCCCTTGTTTAATGAGTTCTTCTCCATGAGAGAAGTTCGAGGTGAAATCCCTTGTTAATGCATTTCTCTTTGAGATTTGAGGTGAAAGCCCTTGTTTCCACCCTTTGAGAGAGTCATGGTGGATGTCATGTGTGTGACTCCATGACACATCTTGTACTTGTGAAAGTCATGTTGAGGTGACAACATCATGCAAGTGATGAACACTTGTACACACCATAGTATGGTTGTAGCCATTATGGTTGATATCATGTTGAGGTGATATCTAATATCACGATGAGGTGATATTCTTCTTTTCACATTTGGTTGTAGCCAATGTGGTAGACATCACGTTGAGGTGATATGTCTTGTGCAGCTGGAAGTATCATCCCTAGCTGAGAGGGAGTGTTGATGTTCTTGCAGTGTTGGGCTGCATCTTCTAGACCCGCGTATGGAGATAATTCAAATGGAGCCTCAACGGCTATTTGAATTATATACACTCTTTCTCCTAGGCCGACTTGAAGCAAGTGAAGAGACACGTCTTTTAATATTATTAATTATTTGTGATGAGGCCGACCTCTTATCCTTTGGCGCGATTATCTATGAAGGACGACTTATTTGTAAAGTCTTATCTCTTATTTGAGGCCGACATGATGATATTGAAGGGTTGCGTCTCTCTCCATTCATTATGTATATATTACCATTCCTTGCTCTCATTCGAAAACACATACATTGTACACATTCATCATAAGTCGTCATATTCTTAGTGCGAATTCTGTAGAGGAGCAGATTGAAGAATTGTATAAGGCTGTGTCTCATTGCTGTGCATCTATATCAGTTTGTAGTGTCTCTTGTTGGCCTTCATATCAGCCTTTGTAAAGGAGACTCTTGGATTTACATTTCAATATAAAAGTGATTTATTGTTGCTGGGTTTTTCTCCCTCAAGAGGAGGGTTTTCCCAGGGTATCTGTTGTGTTATTGTGTCTGATTTTGAATTAATTTTCTGTGAACTTAATCTGATCATAAAACTAACATATGTATGCAGACATATAGGTTTATATTTCTATTTCTCTTACCAGAGATATCATTAATGCATGAAATAGATATAATATATAGTGGGGTTGTGTGAAAAGGGTGAATCTATTATCTTTGAAATCGACTTTCATTTTCTTTGCAAAGAATCGATCAATAGTTAATGGTGGCGGCATCAACATAAGGATCGTGTGAATGAGGATGGCTTGCGAATGAGATAAAGAGTGTCGTGTGGTTTTAATTTATGCCTATCGCTCATACTCATAATCGCTGGGTTTAAAGTCTAATGCGGTGAAGTTGGAGATTAGGGAAGGTGATGTGGAATGTCTTGAAAAGTCAGCAGGGCCAGCAGCTAGCATAGAAGCTATCGCGGGTCTTTTACTACAGAAAATATATTATAGTAGCTGCCACATCATTTACTAAGGAGTAATAACTTATGTGAAGATAACAAAGGACCAGCGGTAATATTTGGGAGTCATGAGTCATATTATAGTCGCTGCCATTTCCCAGGTTAGCACCAACTTTATATACAATAACTCCATGTAATTGCTGACAATTATTCTTATAGTTAACTTCTGAAATTTCATAACAGTATTCTCATGATAAGAATCACGTTTCCTATAGTACTACTTGAAAGGGTATTATCTTGCTATTGAAATTATAGAGGAAAATTGTATTTGAAAATATTGCATAAATTTTCTATCTTATTGGAAAAGCAAATTCAAATGCAAATAAGAACAGCAGTCAGATAACTTTTTGACAAAATGCTTGCAATATCAAACGGGGTGAAAATAAAAAATTTCGTTGCATTTTGAGTGGGGAACTTTACAAATTGTCACACATGCATACTGTTTGACACATCTAAGGAAACTGATCCATACTTAATTGCAAATTTAATGACTAATTTGCAAGTCTGATTTCTCACAAATTGCAGGTTTCTATCATGAGTGTGAAATGATAGTTTCAAGATCCATAATCATGCTCAAAATACAGATTCAACAATACCCTAAATGCCACTGAATTTTAAGTCCAAACATGGATATTGCATGCAGATTTAAGGCCTGATGTTAGAAAATCTGATTTTGCAATTCTATAGAGGCTGAGCTGCTGACGTATCAGAGAAATTTCAAGATAAATGAAATATTCCATGTAGCTTGAATATACACTTAAATTGCAACTTGGTCTCCCATTTGTCATTTAACATAACATGTACATGAGCTATCAGAATAGATCCATTGTCTTCTGATCGTGCATGAAACATTTTGACCATTTCTAGATCCAAATTCTACAGTGATGATAATGTTTTGAGATAAATAAAATTTGTGTCAAGGTCCCAAAGAGTTACACTAGTAGCATAGATATTGTAATATAAGACTGATAAAGACTTTAGCAGATGATTGTTAATTCTGAAGTGTCCTTAGCATTTACCTTTCAATGCACTTGTAAATTTAACTTTAGAACAATAATTTTCTAGTTGAAACTCTCTACCACAATTCTGAGAATGCTAATTTTGAGAACAGATAAGTCACAGGTAATTTATGTTAAGAGATAATAAGGTGATGAGAGAAATTGTAACCTACTCCAGGGCCAGTCCATAATGATAAAAACTTGACGATTCTGAAACTTCTCCAGTTGATATGTATTCAGCCTGTTCATACAACAAAGTATTAAAATTCTACAAATAATTTGCACAAAGTGTTTCAAAGAAAAAGAAGAAAAAGGTAATGGCATGGCAGCTACATGGACTGTGGGAGAATAAAAAAAGTCTTCTTTTCCATAATTCACAGCAAGAAAACAAGTTTGCACAAAGAAGACTCTATCCCACACTATAGAATGCATTCAAAGATTTGAAGACCATATAAAAATGAGAAAAGAAAAAATATATGGAAAACAGAGACTTTCTGTCAATGACATCCTTGTGACTTACTGATTGATGTTTTGCACTGCAAGACACTTTTCTAGTTACTATGAAGTATGCATATTTTTCTCTTTCTGTTTCATCCTTATCACATGTTACAGTTAGTAACATATCACCTACTTTCTGTAATTGCTTCAATTATAATTGAATTGATTCCATTGCATTATTTCCTGGAATGGAAAATGGTTTTATAAAACCAATGATGTTTGCGTTGGAGAATTGGACTTGAGAAATTAATATCTTGTGCTTCCACAAAGAAACTATTATGCAATATACTGTTTCTTGAAGTTCCATTTAAGTCAATTTTCTTCTTGGAGGATCTATCTTGCTATTCATAGGCAGTGATCATGTAATTCATTTAACTATGTTCAATATCGACCAAGAAGAGCCAACAGGACTTCAAAAGTGTACGGCAGTCCATGTAAAATACTAGGAGTGACCATTGAATCTATAAGAATAAATGACAAGAAAGCAATAAATGACAAGAAAGCAAAGAGAAAATTTCAAATAAAATAATGAAACAAAGAAAACCCAGACTAGATAAGACCAAGAAGCATAGAAAGGCTGTAAAATACTTCCTTGCTACATTACCAATGCAATAACATACAGATAGAAAGGTTCATACTGTATATCAGTGTATGAGAATAACAAAAATGAAGTTTTATTAAGGTTAATGCTTTCTTACAATGAATGTAGATCAAAAAGGACTGTCCACAAATCAGCAACCTTCCCTGACATGGAAATTCTAATTAAGGGGCCACTGGTTGTTGGTTAGACTACAACCGTCAAGTAACTACTTTATAACTTTTATTAATTTAGTACCCTCACCTAACCATTAGAAACACAACAAAAGTTATGGTCCTATCTGACGAGCCAACAAAAAAATATAATATCACTGAAGAGTTGGGAAAGAAGATGTCCTTGGAGGTACATTGGTACCATTTGACTGTATGGTTGCAGGTCATACAGTACAAGACTCAATTGTTTCTAATTTGGGTCATATGGTGTTGAGTATAGATTTCTCAGAAGCTCATGGAGTTTGATGGTTTGACACAAAAAGATGAGGCCCTTTGATACTTCAAGGAAGTCATAATTGACCATATTAATTGCCTTGGTCCGTTAACAACATGTTCTTAATTTGAAGCGTCAATGAATTTCTTCACAATGGTACCATCTAAAATTTCAAGTTTGATTGAATCAATGATGTTTGCGTTGGAGAATTGGACTTCAGAAATTAATCTCTTGTGCTTCCACAAAGAAACTAATCATGCAATATAATGTTTCTTGAAGTTCCATTTAAGTCAATTTTCTTCTTGGAGGATGTATCTTGCTATTCATTGGCAGTGATCATGTAATTCATTTAACTATGTTCAATATAGACCAAGAAGAGCCAACAGGACTTCGAAAGTGTACAGCGGTCCATGTAAAATAGTGGGAGTGACCATTGAATCTATAAGAATAAATGACAAGAAAGAAAAGAGAAAATTTCAAATAACATAATGAAACAAAGAAAATCCAGACTAGATAAGAATGAGAAGCCTAGAAAGGCTGTAAAATACTTCCTTGCTACATTACCAATGCAATAACATACAGATGGAAAGGTTCATATTGTATTTCAATGTATGAGAATAACACAAATGAAGTTTTATTAAGGTTAATGATTTCTTACAATGAATGTAGATAAAAAAGGACTGTCCACAAATCAGCAACCTTCCCTGACATGGGGTTTCTAATTAAGGGGCCATTGGTTGTCGGTTAGACTACAACCGTCAAGTAACTACTTTATAACTTTTATTAATTTAGTACCCTCAGCTGAACATTAGAAACACAACAAAATTTATGGTCCTATCTGACAAGCCAACAAAAAAATATAATATCACTGAAGAGTTGGGAAAGAAGATGTCCTTGGAGGTACATTGGTACCATTTGACTGTATGGTTGTAGGTCATACAGTAGGTCATACAGTACAAGACTCAATTGTTTCTAATTTGGGTCATATGGTGTTGAGTATAGTTTTTCCAGAAGCTCATGGAGTTTGATGGTTTGACACAAAAAGATGAGGCCCTTTATACATTCGCTAGGGAAACAACATTTTATAGAATATGAATGAAATGCTCTCTAGACTTTATTAAATTTAATTGTACTTCATCAATTTTTCATACTTCAAGGCAGTCATAATTGACCATATTAATTGCCTTGGTCCTTTAATGACATGTTTTTAATTTTGAACCGTCAATAAATTTCATCACAATGGCCCCATCTAAAATTTCAAGTTTGATTGAACCATTATCTAGTATTTCTTGAATTTTAAATTGTCTAAGCCAGAGCACTTTAAATTTACCAAGTTTTATTTCTTGTCAACTATCATACTTGAGCACCAATGCACTAAATTAAAAATTCATTCTCCATAAGTGCTTGTTGTGCAAGTGCTTCCTTTATAATTGCATCATTTTTGTTGCCTATTGTGCCACTATTTGTCATTTGTCTGACTGATTAAGCTTCAATTGTTGAGCACGTGGTGATACTGAGAGGGTTCGGATGGCGGCGGGGGGAGAGGGTGGAGGATGGAGAGGGGGTGTGAATCAGTATCTAACAATATTTTACTTTTCAAAACTTAACCAATCACAATAAAACCATTCAAGATCTAGCAATTATGAACACAATGAGAACACACGATTTACATGGAAATCCTTTCGGGGAAAAACCACGACACAATATTGTATATATATTATAGTTTAATCTCCTTCTTCTTGTAGGCTTCAACCTACTATCCAAGTCTCAAATTTCTACACCAACTGAGCTCCAACTCAGCAAGAGGCTCCAACCTATTGATTCTTCTATGCCTGATATAATATACTCCTTCACAAAAATCTGATTCAAACTAGAAATCATTTTATCCAAATCTGATTACAACTCACAATGTTCTTCCTCAAATCTGATTTCAACTCACACAATATCTCTCTTTCTCAAATCTGATCACTACTTCTGATGTAAGTCTTTCTTTTCAAATCTGGTTCACATGCAAATGTTATCCTTGACAAGTCTGAAATAATTTTAACTCACTAGCACATGTCTTCATACTTTATCATACAATTATTTTCAATACAAATCTGATTCACACTTCATACTTCTGCTTTTTCTTTCTCTTTTTCAGAAACAAATCATTGGATTACTTAAAATCTGCTTGCTACTTGGAAGATATTACATTAAATTCATGCCTTTCTATTTTCCCACTTTATCTCTTTTTCATACCCTCCATATACCCTTTCATGAGGGGTGGTATCCCTTAGAAAAGAGATAGCTTTTGCCATGTCCCCTTCTCAGGACATCTCTGAAATGTGATTGGCCTATTACACCACCCTAGGTAGAGATAGAGGGTCACTTCAGCTTGGCTCAGAGCGAGATTGATCAATAATCTTTCGCTTGGCTCCGAGACTTTTGCAATTGCTATTTTAGCGGGCAAGCAGGGACCCTATTTTTAGCATGGCTTTGGCAAGATCCGAATCACTTCTAGGTTAAAGATCGACGGATCAAGAATCAGATGAGTAACGAGGAAGATATTAATATTTAATTATATTGATTAAATATTAATTATTTAATGATTTATAATATAAAGTTATAATGTTATATTATAACTTAAGTGATTTGCCTTGAGGGGTGCGCCCATCATCAGAAGGGGCCAAAAGTGACAATTAAATTATATTAAAATATTCAGCTGTGACTATTGAAATATTAAAAGATTAAAATATGAATATTTCATTAAAACCCTATTCTTAAGGAAATCGCACTTTTCAGCATAAAGAGGATTTTGCCTTGGGTTTTGAGGATTATGTGATTATTGGATTTTGAGAAACTGATCAAATTGATCTGAGCACAGAACCTTAGGGTTTGAACTCGAATTCCTTGGGGAACGAGCCATCTCCAGCGGAAAGCAATTCAGAGAGTGTGAAATAACACTTGATTTATTGCCAGCAGAGGTTTTCTTATTCAGAGGAAATCATTGAGCATCAGAGATTGTCTATTTTCAGAGCTTTCATCAGAGCTTATCATTCAGGATACCTTTCATTCATCAAGGCGCATATATTCAAAGATCTAGAGAGTTCAGTGAAGGCCGTACGGAATTCATTTAATGCTGATTGCTGTCTCAGCCGTACAACTGTACCTGGGCCGTACTTTCCAAAAAGGCGTGTTAGTTCCTTGAAGAAAACGCCTAACTCTTTGGTTGCCAGACTTCACCTGTGTGGGCGCTGGAGTTGCTGGAAGCATTCGGGATCACCAGACTGGAGGAAGCTTCATCATTTATTGCAGCCGTACAAATTCTGTACTTTCAGCTGTGGCAGAAATACCAGGTTTTCTCAATAAAAATTGTTGTTCTTTTGTTGCATGCTTCAGAATCTTATTTGTATTGATGCCAGTTGATCAAATAAAAGCAACGCCTTCCTTCTATATTGTATTTCTTAAGCATATTGAAGATCTAGCAATTTTATAGAATTTATTTCAATTTCTTGTAAAAGCCGTACCATTCATTTATTGTTCAAAAAACTCAAAAATTGCAAAAACCAAAAACGTCAGAAAAACATAAAACTTCAGTCAGAATCTGTATCAGGGGGAAACTAGGGTTTCTACACTTTTCAAATAGTCACAACCTTTCTTGGACTTGAGCGCTAATCCTTTTGTTAATAAACTTTCTTTTGTCATTACCACTTGACTTTGTTTTCTTCTTTAAACATAATCGCTGCATATTGGGCTTATTTTAATCGCACCTTTTTCTTGCATATTAGATAAGACAAATTTTGTCTTATATGAGGGATGTTTTTGTTTTATTCAATTTTTGTCTTTCATAAATTCAAATCTGAATCGCACCTCTTCTTCATTCTGAATAAGACAAATTTGAATGAGACAAATTTTGTCTTATATAACTTTGTCTTTTATAAATTCTGTCACTGCCTTTTTCTAAATTTACTTTTATTTATCATCAGTGCTGTATTTGCTGTCTTCTTTCATAACACATGTATATAACTGATCCATCGCTGCCATCTCATATACTTTAAACTCTGCTTTAGAAGTATATTAAATTGTTGCTTTTTCGACACATTAATCACTGCCTTGTGATTATCTTAACATTGATTTTTATATTTTCTTTGTGGACACCATGGTAAGCTATTATGTGATTTCATATAAACCAAAGAAGTTGGCTGGCAGATGAATGAGACTATCTTAATTGTTTCCTTCTTCATATATCTTGATAACTGAGTTTCTTAATATGTTCTTTCTTCTCCTTGTATCACCCTCACTCTTATTATCACTTTCATGTTGCAAACTCTTTAGACATCAATGACAACAATTTCTAACAATCTCCTCGACGAACTCGTTGACATCAACAATCTTGTTCATGCATCTTGACATCAATAAAAACATTTCCAACATCAATAGTATTTCCTTCAAAGTCTCCTTAATCCTAAGGCTTGGCACAATATACTTCATTGGTATAACAACTTCTTGACCAATCATTAGCTAGATGGGGATATGTTTAATAGTTACCTTGTACCTAGTTTGGTATGTGTGGTGCCCCTCCCCGATTCACCCTTTTCACGATTTGGATCGTTTGATTTTATGTGTTTGGTTGTTTAATTTAAAATCGTTTGATGAACGAGGTTTTTGATGATTTGATGCATTAAAATAAACCATTATTGCAAAGGCATACATTTGATATATAAGTAAATAAAAATGTAAATGTATATAATAAAAGATAATAATAAAATAAATAGGTAATAATACAATAAAAAATTCGTAATACAGTTAATGAATGATAAATAAATCAAAATGTAATGCATTATTTGGTGACTGAAGATCGAAATTTAAGCGATTTGCATGTAATGGTTTTGGGCAACCGCTCTGCTTGGAAAAAGGGGCAATCATCTAGAAGTGGAGGAGGATGGAGAGGAGGGAGCCATGTCAATGAATGAACAGAATAACATGCTTTTCAGAATCCGGCGCATTGTTTTGCAAATGTTCAGTGACAGGGGTTATCTCGTGGTTGAATTGGAAATCAACAAGTCCAAAGAATAGTTTATGGATAAGTTTGGGGAAGATCCCAAGAAAGATGATCTTGTTATCAATAAAAGTAAGTGCAATGAACTTGGTGATCAGTTATATGTGTTTTTTTTCCGATGAACCTAACTCTTCAGGAGTTTTCTGGCAAATTCCACTTACCACCATGTAAAGAAAAAGAACTCAGCTGGGAGGCTAGATATCCGCCGTGACTAGTTGGTTGCGCCACTGGATCCCATCAACACCTATGCTATAGTCAATCTCTTCACCGACGTTGGGATAGAGGATTCAAATCTACGTTTTATCAGGTAAGCTCCATTGCTCACTATCCTCTTTCCTATTTAGGCAATAGAATGTTGACATCGACATTGTTGGGTAAGTAAGAATCTCGGGGGTGAAGTATGCCCGATTTAGTTTATGTCGAGGTCGCTTAGAGTGATTGACTTCTTTAACCTACGAAGTGAATGCTTACAATCTAACTATTTAAAGAACGGTAAACGACTTTTCTTTAAATCGATACTATTTCTGTTTGATAAGATTGTAGTCAGTAATTAGGATGCTCTCCCCTTAGACTTATCATGTTGGTATTACCTGAAAACCACACTCCTCATGGCATCATGTCGTTCGGCATTGGTGGCGGTTTGAGCTGTCTACACCTTGCAATCATGATTATCAAAACACTGCAACCTCAAGGCTAGATGGACACGCATGCCTCGTTATAAGACTCTCATTTTGTGTGTTTAGTGTTTAGCCTTGATGCTCTAAGACTTTTAGCGTTAGAGTCCTTTTAAAATCAAGACTATATTTATTCTAATCGCACATAGAATGCATGATCTTAGGTTCTAAATCATGAAGATGTTAGAGAAAGGGGTCAAACTGAATCCTTTGCTTTACTAACCAAGCAAACCACTTTTAGTGAGTTTAATGAATGGGCGGGTGGTCAAGGATAAAATGATCCATCGACTATGATTTATCAAATTGTAAGAGTGGTTTCGCCTCTCCAACTATACTTGTGTATCTTGCCATCATGACATCCCATTCGACAATGATTCTTGACGCAATTTGTCTAACAATGTTAGATTTTGTCTTGACTCCTACCTTTTTGCGTGTAGGTGTTTTTAGACACTTGCATCCCTCACGCTTATGTAGAACTTGAGTAGATTAAGCTATTCTTTATTTATTATTTTCAAGGGTCAATGACTCTGGTTCGAATGACTCTGGTTTGAAACCCCAATTTTTTACCATGTCAAAACCATGGGACATGCACATCGGTCTGTAGATGTTGCCTTTTGTTTCTATTAAGAGGATGAATAGAGGAAATGTGTTAATTTTTATCGTTCCTTCAACAATGCATATAATTTGTGAGGTTATCTTTTGGTATTGATAAAAAGCTGAGCCACTGATTTGATAACCAATAACTTAGTTAGCATTTAGATGTTCTTTTGCGTGGAAAATAGAATGGAGTTTTGTCTAGCATGAAACTTATAGGTTATTTCTACCCTAAGAATTATTTCAATTGGGTGGCACAATAAATTTATGTACCTTGTTTAAAGAAAAGTGGATGATATTGTGACTATTACATATTAACCAAGCTAAGTATGAGTAGAATAAGTTATACTATAATTTTGTGTCATTTGTTTTGGGGCATATTGATATCGTTCTACAATAAATATAGCCTTCTTATTGATGATGGGAGACATATGGATTCTCACTTTAGCTATCCTTTAGTAACAATTACATAGGAATGTATACCCTTAAACATGCATAAACATTACGTAGGCATATATGTATTTTTATACATACATAAGCCATACCTTCCTCATTTTATATTACAATTTAATTACCTCCACACTTTTACTTGCACTGGATCCACTTCGTTATTTGAATTGCACTATGAAAAGATTGTTGAAAAGTTGCATGCATGTACACATGTTATCTTGATAGTTAAGTATTAGAGTAAATATCACTACTAAATAATTAATGTGTAAAGGACCTAATTAAGTATATTATGAGAGTAAGTTAAAGAGTAATGTGATATGAGAAAATAATGCCTCTTTCGAATCATATGGTTGATTGTTTATATCGAGTAATGTGTTTGATTAGTGGAATTTGGGTGAATATTGGTTTAACTATGGAGTATTCATGTTTGTAATGTAATGATTGTTTGAATTGAATTTTTGTGTTGTTTATCGGAATTGGGGGTGAATTTGATAATTGTGTCTGTTGGCGTTTAAATTCACACCTCTGGAATGCGTATTTGAAACGGACAGCTATGCACAGATAAATTGCTCTTCAAATTAGGAGGGGAAGCTCCCTCTTGCTGATGGTATTCAAGAAAGTAAACTAAAACTAAGTTGCCTATCTTTTTGACAGCTAGAGCAAAGGTTTATAAAACACAAACGCAGCTGGAGATTTTATGATTTTAAGAACTTCAACTACGACTCAACTTAAAAGACTAACTTCTCAAGTAATAAGTGAGCAAGAGAAACTAGAAATGAACAAGGTGATTTTACGAAAAAATACTTCAATAATCTCTCTCAACAAACACCTACACGCTTCAACGTGGTTGCAAATCAAGATCATAAAAGTAAAACACAAATCGGAAGTCCGAGGATTTTATATCAAGGCAAAGGAGCTCATGATTTTATTACTCGAACTTTGGAACAAAGCTCACTTCTAACATGCCTGGAATAAGAAATTGCAGCTAAAGAGGCTTGCAATCTTATTCTTACACAATAGAAACAACAATCACACTAACTCCTTGTTGGCTAAAGAGGCTCAACAATTTGCTATCACAACACAAGTGGAACTATACTCGAATAACAAATAGAAGGCACAATAGGCTCAACGTTTTGTTATCACTCTCACACGGTTAAGAAACTAATGAGCAAAGGCTCATATTTATAGACAAGCGAGGAGAAACCCTCTTGCTTTCACAATCTAGGGCTTGCTCAGCAAGCAAGCTTTATTACTAAATCTAGAAAGAAGATAACAACTAACACCTAAGAAAGCAAGAAAAGCGGGAAACGCCAACTATTACATTTATCTTCTTTCTCTTCTTCAAAGAATGGATAAGAATCGTTCCAAGAATAGAAAGAAAGCAGAAAGAAAACTTCTAGATGAAAGCCGCTTTAAATCTCAATCAAATCCACTAAAAAGCAGGAAACTGGGTCCTGGTCAGTGCATTGATACTATCTTAAGGCAATATTTTGATTCTCCAACATCTCCTCGTCTTCTGTGATCAAACTTAGAGAATCCTTCACTTCTTGGGCTGCTTTATGAGTTATGTTCTTGAAAAACATCGTTGCCCGAAAAGATGACTCACTAATTGATAACTTGGCGGCTCTGCAACTTTATACTTCTGACACTTCCCCTGATTTCCAACAGAAGAGTATTGCACAACTCTTTTCTGATACCTTTCCTTTCTCATATCACACCTCCTCGTGTTCTTCAGCTGAGATGATGAAGTTTTGATATGGCGTTGATTTGGTCTTAAACTCGAGAGGAGTGTACTCCATATTGAAAACCTTGAAGAATGACTGTAAACTCGCCTATGTTTCAGACAAGCTTTGAGTAACTTTCTATTTTTAGAATGCTGTTTTTTTAGTCTCAAACGACAAATTTTTGGAAATTTTTTGAGATATGGGTTTTTCTCATAATTTCGTTGCAATACAACCTAGATCGTCCGTTTTTGAAAATCTTAAATTTTGACTGAAAAAGCAGCAAACCCTAATTTCTTCAATTTTTCACCGAAAAAGCTGGCACCTAGGTTTCGTTCAGAATACAATTAGAAATGGACCCAGTTGATTGGATTTGAAAAACACTGATGGCTGATCGAAAAAGCAGCCAACCCTAGAATTTGAAATTTTCTTGAAAAAGCTGTGATACGGGTTTTCTTCAGAAGATTGTTTTGAGATGACCCAGATGATCAAAAATTGGAAACCCCGAAGATTTCATTGACATGCAAGGAAAAAGCAGCTGCTGCAACTTGATGAAGTTCTTCAAAAATTCTTTAGAAGAACGAGAAGAAGAGACCCAGATGGCTGAAAATTAAAATCTTTGACCTTCTCCTTCAAAAATTTGATCTTCTGGATGAAAAAGCATGAAAAAGCAAGATCTTATGTTGCTGGTCTGAAAATTATTCATGAAAATCAGCAACCTTGGGCTCTTGAATCTAGAAATAAAACCTCAAAGTTGCTGCTCCATTTTTCTTCTTTGAATGCTACCTACAAAAATGATGAAAACTGAATGGAAAAGATGTCTTAAATAGATTTAGGGCTTGAAATAGTTTTGCTTTCTTTTGTTTTAATCCATGCAAACCCTAAAACCTTCTCATGCAACAAACTTGGACATTCACTTCAACTTGCAATTTTGGATATTTTGAAAACTTTGAAAATTTCACTGGATATTTTGAAAACTTTGAAAATTTCACTAAGGCATTGTAAGTTGGGCGCCTTTCTTGACTAGAGGCGCCCATTTTCTCCAGAGTTAGCCACTTTTTGAGAATTTTCAACTTTTCTTCCATTTTGACCCTTGGTTTGACCTCGTTCTCCGGCTTCCAGATTAATCTGATGAACGAGCAGGATGATTCATCGCGTAGCTTGATTGATTTTGAGAAAATTGTTCTAGAGGCACCTCTGGCGAAAAACTTTGTTTAGACCTTCGAATTCATGGGAGCCCATTTCCTCCAAGGGCTCCAAACTTTCACAGTGTTAGCCATTTTTTCATGATTTTCAATTTCTTCATTTCCCTTTGATCTTCTGATGAAATCTTGATTCCGGGAGCTACGTTGATCTGATTGACTGGCTGACAGGTTCACTAGATAGCTTGGTTGAAACTAACAAGATGATCTTAGGCGGTGTAGTGGAAAATTCCATCATTTCTAACCTCAAAAGTTTGGGCGCCCTTTCTCTCCAGGGGCGCCCACCTTGACCAGACTTAGAATTTTTTATTTTCATCTTTGCTCTTTTTAGATGATCTCGTCATATCTGGAGTTCTAGGCGCCGAATTGACTGATGGCTGGGCTTATCGCGAAGCTGAGAAGATTTTGGAAGGGGTCTTTTGGGGATCACTTCACCAGAAAGTTAGATTTGGGCCTTCAAAAGCTTGGGCGCTCTTGGGCACCAGGGGCACTGAAAGTTCCCAGAGTTAGAAAATTTTCTGATATTTTCATAATTTTCACTGTCTCTCCTGTTTGAAACTGCTCCGTTTGATCTCGAATTCTGGGTGACTAGATGATCCGTTGACTGCATTGTCGGACTCGTTGCGGAGCTAGAAGGATTCTGAATAACTTTGACTAAGAACTCAATCCCTAATTCCACCATCTCGTGCCTTAAAAAGATGGGCGCCCTTCTTCACCTAGGGCGCCCAAGTCAAGCAGACTTAGTCAAAATCTGGGAGATTTCACCTTCCTTCTTCATTCAACATGCATTT
This sequence comes from Sequoia sempervirens, assembly GCA_007258455.2. Classification (NCBI taxonomy): domain Eukaryota; kingdom Viridiplantae; phylum Streptophyta; class Pinopsida; order Cupressales; family Cupressaceae; genus Sequoia; species Sequoia sempervirens. Next base: position 65,565 of record VDFB02026554.1, on the reverse strand, counting down.
TCATCATTTCGTCTTTTGTTCGATGCTTGATCATTGAATCTGACACCTGGCAGCTGACTGACCTCCATTGATGACCTTCGGAGCTCCTCATATACTTCTGAAAAAGCAAAATAGACCCACTAGGGAAAAACTGATTATTTTAAGATTCTGACTGCACCAGCCTGATATGGACTTATTTTGAACCAATCAAAATCAATTTGGACCCTGGCGGATAAACTTTCTATTTTTAGAAAATTTTGCCAATATCCGTTTCAAAGAAAAAACCGTAGTTACTTGGCTTTAGGGAGTCTCTAAAATAGCAATTCTCCTTCCTAAAAATTCTAGGATGAAAAAATGAGATCCGGTTTTGTAGGTTGCCACCTCGAGACCTAGATCATCATCATATTTTGAAAATTTTGCACTTAACCACTCATGTAAGACATGCACCCAAATTTTGACCTTTTTCGACTACTTAACAAGACTTTTACTTATTTCTTCAAAATGTCTAAGTGTAACAAAAATTTCAATTTTGGGGTACAACATTGGCTCTGTTTGGGGACCATGGCGGATACTTACGGTATAGGAGAACCATAGAATCTCTGGAGTTTTAAGCATAGACCAGTGCCTTGTCCATTGGGCATCGGAGTCAGCATCATTTCCTAATCACCTATTTGCAAAACTTTCCTAAGTCACCTATGACCGGACTTCCTAGTAATCACCTAATAGTTGGACTTCCCTACAAATCACCTAAAACAAGACTCCTAATCACCTAAAACACGACAGGACTGTTACGAGAAGGGGAAACACAACATAACGATCACATCACGAAAAGGGGAAACACATCACGTAAACATAAAGGAAAAATATTCACAGTAAATTTACTCCACCTCTGAAGGATGTCGTTTCTACCTGAAAGGCTTTACTTCTCTTCTCCTGGGTATCGCAGGAGACAAATCTTCAGGAATGAAGATTCTCATATCTTCATACATCGAGCTAGACGCACCTTGACAAAAGTCGGAATATGGTGCAAGGAAGGAAGCAGGTACCACTGAGTCACCAACTTTGTTGTCGTTCATCCTCGGGATGTCTTTGTTGCCAATCTTTGGAATGTCTCTACCGTTGATCTCTGGGATGGCTTTGCTGTTGAACTCTTCAAACCAATCGATCGCGTTCCACACCCGACTTCTATAATGTCGTAGATGATCCTTTCTGATCTGAAAATACCCTTTAATTGGCTCATCGATCAACTCCACATCCCCTTTAACACATAGGAGTTCAATTCCCATGTCTTCGGCATTTTTGAGGCCTAATAAAAGCGCCTCTTTTTCAGCTTCAGTAAACTCCAATTGCAGGCCATATGACAATGGGTACAATTGTTCTTTAGGGGAGATGATCACTTCCCCTACTCCTGATTTTGTATTAGAACAACCCTCATCAAACTGTATTGTCCATAAATTTGCATCCTATGTCGGTCTCTTTTCTGGACAAGCAATGTTTTGGTCTTCACTTTCTATCTCTGACAACGTCACATAATTACCAAGACCTATTCCTTGATAAAGGGTTTGGGGTGGGGGGTTTGGGGTGGGGGGTTTGGGATTTTCACCACCATGAACTGGGATTTGGGTTCAGGTTCTATCTTGATTCTGCCTTGCTCCATAGGAATAGTTGCAGACGACCAATCTAACTGCATTGCACCACCAAGATCTCTGCAGAAGCTCCGGCTCAACAACATCCCGTAGCTGGGTGGAATGTCAGCCACTAGGATATTCATCACAATTCTTTTCTCTGGACATGCCGCCAACCTTACTTGAGTGTTCTTCATTTGTCCAACCAATGGTACCGACTCAGATTGAAGCGAATAGCACTCGTTCTGAGTTTCTATGCACGAGAGTCCCAATGCCTTCATTACTTGTAGAGGCATTACGTTGTCTGAGGCTCCTGAATCAATGATACAATTGCTCAATTTAAATCCTCGTATATACAAAGATATATAGAAAGGTTTAGGCTTTTCTTTCACTGGAACAGATGACTCGAGCAATGTAGGCTGAATTGAAGCTTCTTTCTTCGCAGCATGTATTATTTTGTCCAGCTGCTCAGGATGATCACGAAGATATTCCAACTGAGAAATCTGCACCGTGTTCTTCATCAGGGAGTCTATAATGTCAAAATTGGCTGGCAATGGGTCTTGAGCAACCACTTTAACATTCTCTTGTTCTTTAGCTCTCCGACTCTCTTCTTCTTCCTTTTGCGCTTGCAAGTACAAAGCACTTGTAAACACAGGCAAAGGGTGTCTTATGTGATTTGCTGCAAGAGAGTAGTGGCGGAGGTCTTCTTTTTCTTCAATAATGGGTTCAAAATATCCCGCTACGAAGTCGCCATCGAAGTTGTCCGTTTGTGGTGAGACAACATTCGAACTTGGTGTTGGGACGAAACTGGAACTGGGTGCAGCATTAGCATATCCCATAATCTGATTCATTCTTAGGTTCCCAGGACATGCAAAACCGGTATGTTCATCGGTATCATGAAAGGAGCAAAATACTACGTGTGGTGCAGCTTCAACTATTTGTCTTGGTGAAAGTGCTAACAACTGTGGCCTATAATTGTTGTAAGGCTGAAAATCATTTCTCCTTGGTTGATACAGCTGCTGAGGTTGATACTGTTGTTGAGGTTGATATTGTTGTTGAAGTTGATATTGTGGTGGTGGTAGTGCGAGCACCTCATTGGCTACCTTCTGTAGCAGTGGATCTGCAAAACTCTGAACTAGAGGCCTGATTGAATCCTTCTTCATTATGCTAGAAGTGATCATATTATCTTCTAGCTCAATGGCGCGTCTTTGTGCATCCATCAATTCTGTTTCTTTGGCCGTCTTCAACAAGAAGGCTATCTCTGATGGAAGAGCATTTATGAAGCAGCCCATCA